>JAOWBB010006739.1:0-18980 GCA_028565995.1 Ricinus marginatus
ATCCCTGTTGGCTTCTCACTTTTAACATGAATATTTATTGAGTGCTATTCGACTGTGATTTTAATAATGTACTGTTGAACGGAGAATTTCGTTCTTTTATTTTTCCTGCTATTTACGTGAAATAGTTGGCCTTCATGTTCAACAGACGAACACAATAAATATCCGATTTTGATTCTGCAGAAAAATTGTGAAACGTGAGTTTTGAACCGAGATTATTTATTGATAGTGATAACACTATAGAATATAAAGCATGAAACTGCAGCAATCATCTTTCTCTTCCGAAAAATACTTCTTTTAATTCCACTACTTTTGATTTAGTTTTCTCACTCGACATTCGAGTGAGAACTCGTATACGAACTCCAATTAACTGATGAACATATTTTTAAACAATGCATGTGACTCATGTAATGCTGATGTGTAATGCTGATTCTGGACGTATTTGCGTCGGAATATTATCCGAATATATATTATATTTCGATCTTTTTTTACTTTTAAAAAAAAATAAAGAAAAATGAGAAGGTATATGGAAAAGAGAAATATCATTTCCTGCAGTTAGTATTTTGCACTTAATTCATACGCACAAAATATATTTTAAAAAGATAAAAATTTAATTTTTTTCTTAATAAACAATATACCAATACAAGAAATCCTTTAATAAATAAATTGACGATTTCTTCCCTAAGCTAAATAAAATGCATTCCATTGTCATGGCATGCATCTGCAACAGTAATTTTCCAATCAGAAATTTAATTTTCAGGCAGGAATTCCGTTTTTTTCTTATTTGACTTTAATTGTAAATTCCTGTCGATTTCTTACATAATTCATCGTTTACTGCAGTTTGAATTTTCTTCCCCTTTACTTATCTTCCTTAACGTCAATTTTCCATGTCACCCCAAAAGAGAATGTCTTTAGTATTTAAATTTTTCTTCAGTTTTTAAATTAAATATCGTTTCCTGGTTGTCTGTTTTCATTCTTCCCCACATCCTTCTGGTATACTAATGCCAGGCAAAAATATAAGTTTTATACCGCCTAAGAATCATCACCTTACAAGAAAACGGAAATTTTTTTCCTTGCGAATCGTATTCTGATCTTTTAATAGATGAGTGACCGGAGTTAAATATTGATTTTTGAGAACTAACGTCGAAGTTAGTTATGGTAATAGGGATGAAATATAAAACGCAGAAATTTAAAGCTTTTCCAAATGTTGCTAATAGATTTCAACCCTTTTAATGGGATCGGAAAAGACCCATGACGGCGGTTTTAGTTGATGCAAATCTTAAATAACCCATGACCTTATGAAAAGTTTAAGAGATATTTCGATGACTTTTCTAAAAGAACATGAAGTCAAAAAAAAAACTTGAACCACAATATATAAACCAGCTTTTTATATTTAAAAGAAAAAAAAAGCATTTAAGTCTAATAACTAAGATCTTCGGCTTTTCGACTATACGTAAAATAAAATATACATATAAAGCTTTAACATTTGTTATTCTTAAACAAATTACGCTGCTCCAAGGAAAGATATGAATGAGAGAAAATTTCCAGCATTTTATACAAGTCTTTTGTTTCGTCCTCTCAGTTTACTTCAGTGATTTCTTAGCACATAAAAGTCTTCTTTTTTTCATATCTCAAAATAGATGAATATGTGAATGAGAAAGTATTCGTTAATGAGGAAGATTATTAAATTTCAATATCTCCGAATGTAATCGAAGTGGAAATGAATCAGTTTTTCTCACGTGGAGCGAGAAATGGATTTCAACCGTGGAAGTAAGCGACGTAATAGTTCTGATTTGACAAAACGTTAGATATATCAAAATCAACGTTTCAACAATAGTCTTTTCTGTCTGCAGCAAATGTCCCAAATCAAGGTTCGAAAAAGCTCTCCTTTTGTTAAATATAGCTAGCTGCCTCGAAAATTAATATTTGCTTTCTGCCATTTGGAATCAAAGAATTCCTTACGCTTTTCGAAGCGGTCAGAAAGGAAAATTTTCTAGTTAAAAAAAGCTTTGACCCACCAAGAGAACTTCCGCTTAGTTCCCATCTGTGAGCACAGGGTGAGTGAGATTTGAGGAAATTTAAGGGCCTTTTCAGCTAAAAACCAATTATAAAATTTGAACTTTCCCTTCCACCAGTTCCCATTAGAGAAACATATTAGATGTTGAATGAACTTAAAGGGAAGAATAAAAGGTGAGTGAAAAAGAGAACAAAACTAAGGAAAATGGACATTTTGCTAAAACCAAACTTCATATCTTGTCACGTTAATTCCTCCTATCAGGAAAATTTTGCTTCTTCCGGCGAGAGAAAATTTACTTTGCATAATATTAGCTTATGCAAATTTCGCGACTGATTAAACCCCAATTTTGACCGACCTGCTATTTAAAATTCTTAAATTTTTATTTTAAATGTCAAACCATGTTTCTTGATAGGAATTAAAAAAAGATGCTTTCAAGTTTTAATCTAAATGACAAGAAAAAGAAACTAGGATATATTGTTTAAAACAAGAGTCGAACTCAGAGAAAGGTTTTCAACTTTAATTAGCAATATCTAAAACCATTTTGATATATACTTCTCTGAATGTCGTTTTTGCAGCAACGGTAGAATGAACTTTAAATAATTTTATAGTCAGACAGCAAAAATTTCAACAGTAAAAGAAAATTCAAACATCATAAAAACTACAAAGAGCTTTTGCATCTATAATTTTATGTAGCGTATAAATGCTACATCTACATTTTATACTTTCATAATAAATTCGGATTTGCATAAATTAAAAAATGTTCAATTTCAGTTTATGTAACCGAAGACATCCGTTTAATTATAAAATTAGCTTCACCGTCTGTCTTTCATATTATAACGATTTGCCCCCGTATTATTAAGCACTACTTAAAAAATTAATAATATAAATAAAGGTAAGGAGTTAATCCTACTTCCAGAATATCATTTTGCATATTTTAAAAAATTAAGAAAATTGTTTTAGTATAAAAAAAAATTTTGTTAATACGAACACAAGAGTGAAAAATAAAATATGAAAAAGATATCTATCTGATTTGGAATTTTCAACTTTATTCCTTTATTTTTTGGCAAATAGAGGTTACAGAATTTTTTTTCAGTGCTAAAAATCGACATTATTCATAACCATTATTTCATGGCATGAAATGAACGTTGTAAAATTTTCCACATTACAGCTTTTTCCCCCATTCGAAATCTATTACCATAATCTTTAATCTTAACACAAAAGCAAAAATATTAACCGTACATGATACCTCGGCGCCGAGTCTTTGCGACGTGAGATTCGACAACAAAAAAGCTAACTACCACTTCCGAACCAAAAACTACGATTCAACAACGCCTTGGAGCTTTTTCTCTTTCAGCACAATGAAAGAAAATAAAAAATCCCTTCTTCCGTGTAATTTCTCCAAAAAATTTCCTATTTACACCATAAAAAAAGAACCTCATTAAAAATATACGTATATATTTTAAAAATTACACGGTAAAACGTAAGATGAGTTAAGTCCGCTGGGCAAGAGAATCGCTGACGGAATCAACGAAAAATTACAGCAAGGTTTGAAAGCAGTCATCTTAATCAAAAAACCATAAAAGCCGAACTCGGTTTCGAAAATGAAAAATTCTGGTAGAGGAAATTGACGGTTTAGTTTTTAAATTTCATTTTTTTTTCTTCTTTTTCGAGAGTTTTGCACACGGCGAGGGTTTATTAGAAAACGACCGGGAAATGAACGGGAGCAGAAAGGCGAGCGAAGCGCCATTCCCAGCTACCTGGAGAACGGCTATTTATAGATTTGCTTTCACAATTCCATTTTCAAAGGATTCTTTCTTATTCATTGTATACAAAGCGAGTTAATTCGGTCCTGGAACGAAACTCGGGAAACGCGTTTACGGATAATTGATACCAAAATATCTCTGGATCTCGTCCAGTTAAGGGATCGTTCATCTTTTAGCCCACCACCTCGATTACGTTCGCCTCGTTCGCATGGAAAAGCCAATTTTTCTCACTCATAAGTCGGCCTTTATTCCCTTCAGCAATTATCATCACATAAGGAATAAATCGTTTTACTCAAAACAAATAAAAAAACTTGGTACCTATGGCTCGCGAAAAGGCTAAACGCCTTAAAAACAACAGGCAAAATCCATTAACGCAATACCTGACCGAATCTTTCTTTTGACGCGGGGAAATCTCCGGGACATCCACGCGGTGATCGGGTCCGCGCGGAAACACTTTCGGGATTTTTACCGGGACTCCGTGGCTCACTAACGGATTTCTGTCCAATCCGGAGCTGATAACCAAACCATACCCATCGACATGATATGCTCGGGCATAAGCCGTTACACTAATACCCTAAGCACAGACTGCTTTGCATATATGTACTCACATACAAACTTCCTGCAAAAACTCATTCGGCTTTCGATACGTTGGTGGAAATAAGTTATTCTGGCGAATGAAAAATAGACAGGTTCAGGGCGAGAGGCGAACATGACTTTACCAAGACATGGGGAAGATTGTAGCAAAAAAGCAAATTGTACAGGAAAAATACGAGTATGCGTGAAATATTTACCTCAGCAATAATTATGGTGCATTCCCTAAAAAATAATTTGCATTTCAAATCTGAGGATTTACTTTTAAGAATAAATCAGAGGTTTTGCTTATTCTAATTCAAATCTTAAAATGTTCCCATTTTTGAAGAGCATCAATTCTCATCACGGAGAAAGACTTTTGGAAAACGGCGCACGACTTTATTTACCCGAAAATACTTGTGCGCTAAATTAATTTTTGAACCTTCTGCGTTGTTAACGTTGATACGTTTGCACTACATGACATTAAATATTGCTTTCCGAATTCGCTCTTACTTCAATCGGCATACTCATATATACACATAAATATGTTTGATTTGGACAGGAGGTCAAGTTATTCGGGATATATTAACTTTTTTATTAACTCGCACTTTCTATTTTAACGATTTTCATCTTACAATCCCTCTGCGTCGCATAAATCTCCGGAAAATAAACTTCCCATCCAGCATACCGGGACTTTTTCTCTCTCGCACACGAATATCTTCGATCTCTTTCATTATTATCTCAGGTTTACGCTTCACTTGCTGACAATCCATCAAAAAGTGCAGTCTTAGTGCTCCTTCAAGTTAATTTCACTTCCAGTCTCTTACTACCGTATACTTATAGAAAAAAAATGGAACCGAGAAAGAAAACAACCGATGGCTAATCCCTGGAAAACCCTTTTCATGTTGATAAGTATTAAGAAAAACTTCTTGCTTCGGCGTTGAAATCCGAATTTTATATATTCTAACCTTCCAGACTTTTTTTTTTTAAACGATATTTTGGAGACCCCCGACTTGAATTTAAGTGTTTACTTATAGAACACGAAAACCCGTTCATAATTACAAAATAAAATAAAATACAACTCTAAAACTTGCATAAGAAAAGAAGAGTTCTAAAATTGTTTGTATTTAGGGTATTTGCTCGCAATAAAAGGCGAAATTTCCTAGCAGAAAAATCGGTAAATTGACTCGCAATTTTCTTTTTTTTTCTTTTTTTAATCATCTGTCGATGCAAATTGACTATCTTTTCCCATTACACTCTTAACTTTTATATCGATATTCTTGACGTCTGCAGAAATTTTTTTATTACAAGAATAAAACGAACGGCTAAAATACTTCATTTACGTGACACATCGATCGGGAAATATATGAAGAAAAGTATGAGAATATTCAAAGTTTACAGATGGTGAGTCATAAGTACAAATATGATTTAAATAATACGTTTGAAAGTTTTCAAGGCTTTTAAAGTTTCACGTTAAAAAAAGAAAAAAAAACTGAATGCGTGCTTTTGCGCAACATAATTTACGCGAAAAACTTCAAATACCTCAAAATTTTATTCAACAGATAATTTAACATAAATACATAAAACGTGGAGTAATCGAAATAACGATTATAAACCTCGCGAACGGAGTTAATGTATTGAACTGTTGTCGGGAACATCGAAAACGAATTGCTAAAATTATTTTAACATTTAGAGATCGAGCTTCCCGTTTTCCTATACATAATCCTATTTAAGCTTCAAAACTAGGATTTATATAATCCTCGGCAGATCAATTTCGTCAATTTATCCAGATAAAACAATATTATTGATAAAGTCCCGCGATTTTTTATCAGCTAACAATCGCATATAATAATCATCTAAACTGCATTCTTTCCTTCATTAGCTCGTTATTTTATAAAACATTTAATGAACATAAAATATTTTAATTTTGCTTTTTCTCCCTTTTCCTTTTTCAATGTCATGCGAAACAGGTTCATTATGCATCATTCCGATGGTTATTTTGCGGCGAACTCAGCTTTTTGCCCTTTATAAAATATCAATCGGGAACGCTTCGATGCGAAAAATCCAAAAAAAAAGATGTTATCCCACTCTTCGATAAAACGTCATCGTTTTTCCCAAATTAGTTTCCGTTTCCGAGAGATGTCGGCATTTTTAACATCTTTCGCAAAATTAAATCGGCTTTTTTTTTCTTTTTTTCCCTTTTTCCTCTCCTTCTGGAAAAGCGCTCTGAAGTTCTGGAGGTCTGAATGGAACTGCTGCGGGGAATTTCAATTATTCGTCGTAGAGCAACGGAAGAGAAAAATCCCGACTGTTATATTTAATTATGACTTCGGAGAAAATATTTGTCAACTGCGCTTTTATACAGTCCCTTACAGAGGTAAGGTTAATTCAACCGTCAAAACGTTTGAGGATCATCGAGTAAATGAGGCAAAATTTGCGTTTGTATAAAAGCCTTGGGTTAGAAAATTAAGCTTACAATCGCGAGGAAACTACGTAAAATTCGATAATCATAAGGCTTTATTACGGGGGGAATTGAAGTCCTAGAAGATCCTTAAATTTGGTAAATGGCGAAGCAGAAAAAAATTAGTTAACCCATCCGAAATGGGCTAACTCGTAATATTCGGATAATATTTTGCTCACGAGCTCTGGCGGAAAATTTTCTACCTCGGCTTAAAAAATCCAATACTATAATATAGGAATTGATAAAATCAACTTCCCCTGCATCACATAAACCCTTTATATCATATGACACGCTACAAATTAACCGCATTATAAACAACCATCGAAATGAATTCGTGTTAAAATTTATCTTGTTGGATACTGAAAATTTCTATTAT
Organism: Ricinus marginatus; assembly: GCA_028565995.1. Taxonomy (NCBI): domain Eukaryota; kingdom Metazoa; phylum Arthropoda; class Insecta; order Psocodea; family Ricinidae; genus Ricinus; species Ricinus marginatus. The sequence continues at coordinate 7,185 of JAOWBB010006739.1, forward strand.
AGAATAATATACTGAAATTAAAATATATTCAGACTAAATTTCTCTAATTCAGAAAGTTTATAAGGAAGATAATGAATTTCTTCCTTTGCCCGAGGGAACTTGAACAATAAAGTCGATAGGTGAAAAATCAATTAGATAATCGGATGAAGTAAAAGAAAGGAATTGAAATTATTTTGTTCGTTGCACGAGACATAATCGAAGCCGGTGTCTGATTACGCAGAGAGTGTGTGCAGACAAAGGAAAAAGGAAGAGAGAAAAGAATAAAAAAACCACAGAGAATATTAAAGTCCTCATAGTGAAATGAAATTAAACGATGCATCATTTCTAATATGAACGGAACAACTTTCCTAGGATTCGCTATCTATGGAATAAAAGAGGAGACGATGAAAGGAAAAGAATAAAGAAAGGAAGCTTAAATAAGACTTTTTAAAGCCGAATCTAATGCATCCCCTCCCGAAAAACCAAACATTAAAACGATCGCCTTAACGTATACTTAAAGGTTTGCCACGTTTTCATTAGGATTAATGTCCATTGAGAAAAGGTTCCGTACAATTTGCTGTCCACGAAGATTTTCTCTCGCAGCCGTCTTCGATGCTGCTTCGAAATTTCATATGAAGTGGAAAAACCTACAGCCGAAATTTTGGTCATATAATGTGCATGCTGAGTTCATACGTTGGAAAACAAATGGCGAACCACCAAGTCCTGAAGATTGCTCTTTGATTATTTACCAGATAATTCCCAGAGATACTTACCGAAACTGAAAGTATTCTTAATGTTCCTTCAGGCACATTCTTGTTTCAAAAAAAAAATTTAGTTTACATATTTTCTACAAAAATTTAAACTTTTTCGTAAATTTTCGTCTTGTAATTTTGTTTACATTTTTGTTTTCATTGCATATCCGACCAAGAGTTCCTGAATATCACCAATAATTTTCTTATACTTAAAAGAAGGAAGGTAAAACAGCAAATTGATCCCTTCTTACCCTCTTCGCTTAAATCACATTATAAAACTCGAGTAAGATTAAATATTCATTTCTCCCATGAGAATCAGACATAAATCATGGTTTGATATATCAGCTGGGTTAAGCAGATACGCTGACGAACTCCACGCGAAACGAAACAGATTACCAGTCTTATAAGTTATTCTTCGGAAAGATCCGTCCATATATTGATTTCCTCATCAACACGAAAAAGAAAAAAAATGAAAGAACTGCAATCTTTTCATTCTCCTCCTTTACTTCGTTTTATATATAAATCACAATACGCCTTTCAGTTTTATTGTCAGTTGCTGTCATTAGCACTTCATATAGACGGTTGTTGTGAGAACTATTTCCGCTTCCATAGCTGCTGAAATTAGGAATCAATTAAAGGTAAAATATCCTTCACTAAAGATCTGAGCATGGGAATAAGAAGAATGAAGCCGATATAGTAGTCTCCAGTTTTTATTACTCTATCTATTCACGTCTGTAATAATTTATTCTCTGCACTAAACCTTCTCCGTTATAAAGTGCCATTGCTGCCGTCAGGAAAAAAAAAATTCCTCTCCATTAGAAGTCTATTCACAGGATACTCATTTATTCTCTAGAATTGCAAATGATGTTACAATGCTTTCAGCACATCATACTCATTTTTCTTCTTTGATATCCACGTTTTCGAAAACTATGCTTCTCCAACTACAGCCGCGGCCAAAGAGATTACGAGACAAAAATCCTGAAACACTTAAATTATTCAACCCAAATGTATATTAACGAGAAAAGAGCTTCTCGAAGGTATTAATAAGTTTTGAGCAAAATATATTAGTATAAAATAGCTGGAATTTCTTCGTTCAATGTTATTAGCTTTAGATCACATCAAAACCGTAGAATATTACAGCATAAAAGACTGTATCTTAGTCAAAATCAACATTTGATCAAATATATCAACCTAAAGTTTAGTATTATAATATCAGAAAATCATATAAAGCAAAAAACACGGCACATCATAAGCTATTTTTATTTGCTTTTTATGTAATGTCAATTCATAATTTTTGATTTAAAAATCCTTAAGTTTAACTTTTAATATATTCGACAGATAAATTAAAAACCGAAAAATTATCGTTCTTAGTTAAAAACGTTTCTCTTAAGTAAAATGCCAAACAATTTTTAATCCCGTAATTGAAAAATCTGTGTATTATCTTTATGACTAGGCATGAATCTCATTACTTTTAATTCATGAGAAAAAAAATTTACATAAAACATGCAATAAGAGAGCACAGTGCTTTAAATAATAAGAACATAATAATAACTGGAAAATTTATTTATTTTTTAATTATTAACAAGGGTTATTTCATTAAAAAAGGAATCAATGTGAATCAAAATAACAAATTTTAAACTTTAAAATAATTTACACAAATACACATAATTAAAAATGTGCATCTTCTTAATGGTCTTTCTTTGCTCATATAGCTCCGCATCAAAAATATACGACCGAATTATTAGCCAGGGAGAAATACCGCGTTAGTCAAATTAAAATTATGACAATCACTTTTTCAAAACGAAAACGAACGAAATTTGGTGTAAGCATATTGAATTTCAATTTTTTAAACAATTTTTTTTAAAAAAAAAATCAAAAAAATATTCAAGAAAAGGAAAATTATTAAATATTGTGAAATAAAAATTAAATTAATCTATTAGCCAAAAACAAATCATAAAATTTAACCTTCGTGTACTTCGGAGTCATCATCATTCAAAAACTGATATATGCAAATAACCTCAAAAAAAACCTTTAAATAGTCAGTATTAAATCCTCTTGCGAAAATTACTTTATATATTAACATTACATTAAATTTTTCATCTGCTAAAGTCGTATTTTTAGTTAGAAAAAGAAAAAAAAATATTTTTTTTATGTATAATCATAAAATTATATTTGCTTCGATGATTACCAATGGATAATAAAAATAGGATGTCACACCTAAAATAAACCTCGATAATAATTCCAAAAACTCTTTCATTGGTCATTTACTATATATTGTTGATATTCTTATTTCATGTATTATTTTTATTAGATATTTTGGATAAAACCAATGGAAAGTCTATATTGCCGTTCGTTCCTCTTTTCTAAGATAATGTAATACATGAGACCCGACTGATTTATAGTTTTCCATCTCAAAATTTATGTTACATCAAATATTTTACCTGAAATGAGATAAATTTCGTAAAGTTTAACAGTTTTGGCTTATTTCAGTGATAAATTGTTTTCCTCATCTCCTAATGTCATAGTGCAAGTACTTTTCTGAGTTAAGGGATTTAAAAGATGTATTTAATTTCAAGATAATGGATTGTTAATTTTCAAATATAAAACTGCGTTTAGAACTGAAACAATGGCGATAATATATAAGAAACCACTGGGCTGGTAAATCATTATCGATTGAAATTCAACAGGGATCTATCGAGATTGATTTTATTTCACTTCTCGTTCTTCCTGACCATTCTAATTTATCCGAAACGAAAATAATTTTTTAGATATAATCGTTATGCCAAGCCGAAGATTTGCAGCTCTTACCTTGAAAAATCCAAAAATACTAAGTGACGGCTTTCACTTCAAAACGTTGGAAATGTTTCCGTGGGAAATATTAAGGACGACAAACACCTGAATGCCATTTCGCGTCAGATATATTATTTTTAGATATCAATTAAGTATGTGTACCTACATTTTAGTTGAATGTTAGGTCTTAATTGGAAAACATGCAAGACATGACGATCACCAAGTCGCTTTTTACGAATACGATAATGAAACAAAAAGTGAAGTTTCAAAACTTCGTGGAACACTTCAAAATGTTTTATCTCCTTAAACTTTTACAAATAACTCCTACAATTGGAAAAACACATGCTAAGTCGCCAAACAGTAGACAAAACAGTGCAACAGTTGCAAAAAAATAATCCGAAATAATTATCGACACTAAAGAAAATTTCTTATTTTTCCTGGAATAAAAGTTTCAATTTCGATATAAAAGCAATTCTTTAAATTGACTAAGAGATATATGCTGATGAGAAAAGTAAAAATATCAAGTTGTTCTGCGTCCGTTTATTATCCGAACATGAACATTTTTTATGGTTTATTTCAAAACGTAGTGACTACGATCCGCATCAATATATATAAATATATTTTTTATGTGAGACTATAGAACAAATTCAAATCACCATCATTTGATCTTAACATTTTATTACTCGGAAAATATAATAATATTCCACGTTAACACAACTTATAAAACCTGAAAAGTTCTCGCAATGCTTCATTATGTTATTCTGGTTCAACTAAGAGTTCTCTATATTCGCTATACATTTATGACATAACCAAAAGTTCCATGCGTATGCTCCATAAAATATGACATAATCAAAGCGCGTCCCTTATTATATGCTATAAGATTCATCATAATGAATCTATAGCATATGAATAGTAATAACAACAGTAGAAGAATTTGATTTATTAAAAATAGTAATCAATAGCACAAATTATTACATTTTCAAGAATCCTCAAATAAGTGATCACAAACTCAGGTATGTATTTTGGTAAAAACACGGTACATTTCGCAAATTATATTTCATTATGTACAATGTTCGAAAACAGTTTACTTCGAAATATAAAAATATGTAAATTTAAAAATTACATAATTCAAATATTTAAGCAAATACTGAAATTCTACGTAGTAAATGCGAATATTTCATCTTAGTTAAAAAAAATACTTATATTTCAATAACGTTCTCTTAAATCATTTAACAACCGTTATCATTCAATAATTATTTTCATTCTCTATTCATTTTATTGATCACGATATTATTAAAACTTTCTCATATCAAAATTGTGTAAATTATATTTATAAACACAATCTTAATTTCTATCCATCGGAAATATGAATAAATAAAAGTTATTTATTTTTAATTTTGTTTGAACATGAATTTTAAGTTAAATTCTTTTTCTTTTTTGATAATTTACAAATTTAACAAAACTAAAAATTCTACGGGTACCACTTAAGATCTTTCTACGAGTATGAGGATGATTGTTTTATTTCTTTCCTTTTATTTTTTTCGCGTATGAGATTCTTTTTTATTCTAATGCAACAGATGCGAAATCAAAAATAATATCGTACAAAAAAATGAATCGTACACCTAATGTTTCCCAATGGATTCGAATAATCCCAACCAGCCAATGCATTGCCTTATCTAAATCCAAGCGCACTCAAAATATATCAAATTTCATCTCGGTTGACGTTATCATGAGCCATAACTTCTGAGGCCGTAAATTCGGCTTTGTCGAATATTCTCTAAATTATTTACAGTTCGCATTAAAAAGGATTATCCTAAACCAATCTTCGCATTATAGTTTATTGTTTTTGATATTTTAGTGCAAAATGTAAACGCTCTCATCATAACACATGATGTAATATTTCATTTTAAGACTTAAATTATACATAACGTTGGGATGATACAAGTTCTTATTGCATTTGCGTTGAAATTCCCTTCGCCGGGAAAATGAATGGTTACGATTTGGTCGTTTTCAAACTTGGATTGCGGGGAAAAAAATTCCAAAATAAATCACGATGGGTTAAAAAGTATGTCGGTTGGTTATAAAAGGAATATAGCCTAGATTTGAATCGATTTAAGTAATGAAATTCCTGAAAGGGTTTCTCGTTGAAAAACGTTATTGCTCTTCATCCAAAGAATGTATCCCTGTATTATCAGTACCATAATGCATCCTTTACACATCAAGAACACCCTCCTTTTTTTCTTCACTTTTTTCAGTTATTGAAAGCTGTCTCTATTAATTTTTCATTGAAATTTAGATGATCAATCATTTCGGATTATGGGTCTATACTGCTGGGAAATCTAAGGAAAGCATTGTATAACTACATTTCGCTTATAAATGAAGAAATATGAGCACTTTTTCATAGATATCGCTATGATATAAATCTGGGAAGAATGCAATTTCCATAAAATTAATTTTCATAAAAAATAAAATTTTTTTGCGAAAAATCATTATACATTTTTACTTTAAACAGATTTTATTCACGTTCTTGCCAAATATAATCATTAAGAAATAATAAAATTTTAAAAATGTTAAAAATTATCAGCACTTTCGGAACTGTAACATTATTTTCAATACATATATTAGATAATTCCTTGAATAATCCGCTAGAATTTACTTCATTTTCAATTATCATAATATTGCAATTAAAATAAAAAAGAAGGAAAATTATTACTGCCAGTCTTAAGCTTAAAAAAATGAAATAGTTAATCACAAATACATGTAAAATTAAAAAGGCAGAAAATTTAAACATCAAAAGAAGATGGACTGCCACGTTCAACTCTTAAGCAATGTCAGAAAGTTGTCCAAACAATACTCGGATCCCATCAAAAACTTAACCTTTCCTGAATTTTAAACTTAAACTTGTTTTTTAAATTAATACCATTAACGTCGAGAAATAAACCGAAAAGTCGCTTAAATCAAATACTGTAATTTACGTCGAAAACCGATGATTTGATTAATTGAAATTGCAACTGAAAATTCTCGGCATGAAAAATGAATGAAAACATTATCATTTGATATATACATATTACGGCCACATTTTCTCTTACTTTAAAAAAGCACTGTATATTTTAACAAAGAAAAATCACGATTTTGAATGATGGGAAAAAAAAGAAAATTGCTGCACAAATGTAAAAAAAAAAAAAGGAAAAACTGACGTGACAAATGACTCGGTGAAACTTTCACAGATTAATAACGGTCCCCGTGTACCATTCAGCATGAATCGCGGATTAGATTCAGAGATTAAAACAGTCGGAAGGAAACTATTCATCATTCTGGAAATGTGAATTATTCCCGGAGTTAAAGGAGTTAGCAGCTGCTGGAGAATCCATAAGTATTCAATTAATTTAAATAATCCTTTGCCCTTAAATATTATGTTGAAAACTAATTGTGAAACCATAAATTTTAGTGATCATCGGCTAATAAATCATTTCTTTCTACAGATTTTGGACGTCCTCGGGTCATGCAACACTGTGAAACTTCATCTGAATCGATGCCCGCAAGAAGTTTGGAAAGGGCTTTTTATTGGGATTTTAATTCTCAAACGACGAATGACAACTGAACGATGAAGTGTCAACAATAGTTTGAAAAACCAACATGGAAAATTACGCTAACCTCAGAATCTGGGAAAAGAAGAATAAAGTAATAAATCCGTCCCTGTTTTCAGCAGGAGGAAGTGAAAATAGGTTTTTAATTGGAAGTTTTCTGCATAAAAAAGGGCTTTAGACGCACTCACTCGTTAGCAGGATTACAAAATTACGGAATATGAGATAGTATAAAAATATCTGTGAAAACTGGATCAATCGTTTAAAAATAGATCCGTTCAGAGTCGCTGTAACGAGAAAAAATTATACATTTCGCAGACGAAGGAAAATTCTACATAAAAGAAATAGAATTTTCTCTAGATATTAATTGGACGAAACTAGAGCTTGTCGTCTTTACTCACTTTACTAGGATCAATAAAACATTAAGTCGGAAAATCAAGCAATTATTTTTAATTATTTTATATATTAAATACTAATTTCTAAAAAAAAATTCTAATTTAATTAATTTTTTATCATCTTGAGGATCGGAGAATAGTCAGTGAATTTAATTAAATTATTTTTACATGTAAATGAATAATGAAAAATATATTTAAGCTTTATGTAATAATTTCCATATAGACAAATAATTAAGAATTTTTTTAACTGAAAAAGTAATATTCAAAATAATCATGAAATTTACGAATGAAAATCAAATATATATATATTCAAGTCAATCCAATTTCTGTTAATGAATATCGTATAATTAATTTTAATTTGTAATTTACTCACATTATTCGACTGTATATTATTATATTTTTCTAAGTATTAACTCAAGTATGATTATTAATTGAAAAAAGCTAAGTCGATGCTAATTCATCTCTTTCACTTCAATTCCATATAAAATATCCCTATTATTCACTTACAGAAGGAAGAAATCGAAAATTATTATTAATTTTCTACAAAAAAGAGCACACTTACTAACGTTTCAGAATAAACAAAAATATTTTTAATTACTCAGTCGATAAGTAATTTGAGTTTTACTGAAGAATCTTACAGGCCGGTAAATGTCGGCAATAAAAGGCAGAGCAATATTATTTCTTTTTTTGCAATGCAAGACAAAAAACGTTGAAAGGCTGAATCAAATTATGAAAAGACTAATTTGATGAGGTGGGTAAGTAAAATTGAGGTAAAAAGAGGCTCAATAAAAAATTATGGAAGAGGAACGATGAAAAAACCCTCCTCAAAAGCAAAATTTTAAGCTAAAGGAAGATTGACTTAACTAAAAGCTAAGAGTAATTAAATTAATTATTTTTATAATACAACCTATTATTATAATTGAATCAAACTCTTTGTAAAATTTATACTTCGTTAAAATAATACTCGTTTACTTTAAAATAATTTTTTTTACCAGTATAAGAGTAAATTTCATAAAAAAAAATTACACAAAAATATCGTCTTGGAATGAACCGAATATAGTATCGGCCGATCATCGATAAATCTTGATGTGAGAAACTTATTCTTCCAGTCCTTCAAAATCTTACTTTTAATTTTACTTATTGCAAATATGTTACATATATTATTTGTGATATATTTTCACTCTCAAATATGAGATTATTCATTATTTATAACCGAATAAAAAATTTAAGCTGAACAAAACATAATTCTCATTTTATTATCATTATCTATAATTTAAAGTAGCATGTTATAAAAAAATTTCTTTAACACTTTTTTACGTGTATATATATAATACAATATATATCATATTATATCTAATAGTATATCATATATTTTAAGATATTGCAAAATTCTAAAACATATTTCACATCGAAAACTTATTGCAAGTTGCTCCTCCCATGATTAATCGCTTTTAAAATAAGGTAATTAAAATTTTAAACCAACATTATTACATTTACATAAAACTAATTATTAATTAAATTTACTAAATTAATATTATTCTAATATTATTAAAATATGTTTTAATACTGAAAATCATAGTCGCTTGAATTTTATAAAAGAAAGATTTTAAATGTAGTATTAATTTAACATATTACCTAATTAAAAACTGGACACACTTACATATAAACTATATGTATTATATATACAGTTATATATACATATATTTGAGAGCTATTTTTTAATAAAAAAATATGAGTACTTTTAATAAAAATCATTAGTTGTTCATGATGAAAATTAAAATAAAAATGTTTAATCATTTAAATATAAACCATATTATTTTATTGCAATTTCTGTAGCTTTAAATAAAGTAATTTAAATTGAGTGATTACAGAGAATAAATAAAAATAAAAAACGAAACTTGGGACTTATCATCATGTGACACAATAAAGAAAAGTTGCTAGTTTATGGAACATATTTAGAATGTACCAAAAAATATTTGCTATATCTCCATGATGTTCCATCTTATATTGGAATTTAAACGAAGTCCCTTGAAAACGTTATCAAACAGCAAGAATTTTGGGGCACCAGCAAATAATTCTGTAAAAGGCTTTTAATGCGAGAACAATTTTTGAATTTCATAAGGTACTTATTTCGCTTTTATTTTAATAAATGTTATTCCAAAATTTATAAAATACTCGACTTTTTTATTTAACTAATATGTTTTAAAATGGAAATAAAAATTTGTAAAATACATAACTGTTCAAACTTACATAAAGCTTTATTATTATACAATGTATCAGATTTTTAAGAAAATGAAAAATTATTTGTTTCGATATTATTTTTATACAGCTATTATTTAACTCAATTTTTATTATATATACTGTAGAGCATTAAAATTGAATCATAGAATGAAATATACTAAAAAGGAGCTTTATTTATTTACAATTTATTTTACACTAGTAACAAATACAAATAATTCTTTTGATCTATGAACTCTGTTCGACTTTATTTTCCATTACCACTTAAAATACATTTTATGACAACTAATATACATGCGACAACTATTTGAAGAAGAATTTTGTTGAACTTTTAAAAATGACATAAAATGTTTGTTTTCCCACTTCACACCTAAAAGATTGAAGACTCCCTTTAATCAGAACCTAGTAAATCCTTAAATCCATGTATTCTAAATTATTTATTCCATACAAGCCTATCAAATCTAGTAGCTGACAAAATTTTTGGATAGATCATCAATCTTGCCATTAAATTTTTCGAGTATTTTTTAAATAGTTCATTTATTCAAGATCCAATTGGATTATTAAAGATAAAAAAAAATCATTAATATTTTAGACTAACCCAATTTTTGGAAGAATAAAAGTAAAAGATGAGAATTAATTACTACATAGGGAAAGTAAAATATCTACTATGAAGAACTGTAAGATAAATAATTTCAATTAAGGCTCGAATATTGGATGCATTAAATGTCAAAAAACAAATTTCAAATACTCCAAAAAATACCGATGAAAAAATTTTTTTCTCATCCAAATGTCCTTTTAATATAGAAAAAGTTATTATTAATTTCATACTTTTTTGTGGGACCACAAAGATGTAAAAGCCTTGTTAAAATGATCATGGAGTTTGTTAAGATAAAAATCTCTGGGAAATAGCAAATAAACGTGGAATTTTTTTTGTTTGATTTCGCAAAAAGCTCTTTAAATTAACTCCCCGTTTTTATCACCGAACAAGTTTAGATTATAAACGATTTTTTAGGAATTCATTTCGCTGCATTTAAATTACAGTTATTATATTGTTATTGCCGCTTTAAGTAGAAGATATTATTTCTATATATTGCCGCGCATTGTTCCAAATCAACTCTCCTTCAGTTTTCGGAAAGAGGAAAAAAAAAAGAGATCTGAAGTGACATCAAAACTGAAATGCAATCGCTATAAAGCTGAAATTATTAGAGATATTTTTCATACCTAACCCAAACCAAAACTTTTTATCTGGGATTAGCGGGAGTTGATTCTACAATCACCTTTTAATGAATCTAACCTGATATACCCAAAAAAGCGATTCTCTATTTTTATTATTTTCCATCGCATGTATATATAAAGCCGTTAATCCTTCCATTTGAAATTATCCCTAACATAAAATTTTCCATTATCCTCTTTTGTATAATGCATCTAACAAAGATCTAATGAGTCATTCCGATATAACGATATGGAGTAAACCTAAATTTCTCTCATTTTAATAATATAAATTAAATAATCTATTTTTTTGAATGGTATGAAAATTGCTAAATTAAATGTTCTGTTTTCATAAAATACATTACAAAAAAAAAGTTCAAACGTTTACGATATTTTTGTCGCATATTTTCAGAATTGTCATTTCTATTTTCTTAAAAATTGTTCCAATGTCGCTTATAGGTGTTGTACTCTTCACTGAAAAAGTTTACGAATGAAAATTCTAAGTTTACTACCAAAATCCAATATGGTGTTTTGCAACAATAGAAACTTATATTTTTTCAATCTTGTTTTAAAGCTTTTTAGTTAATTCTGTAAGAGAAAGAGAATAAATTTGTTTAGCATAACAGAAAATTTTAACCTATATTACTTGACAAATAACAAAGTTAAAATTAAAAGCGAACTAAAGGTTTTAGTTTTCAAGATGAAACTTTCTATATAAATATTTTATATTCATTATAAACTTAACATTCCGTTTATAAACATAAATTTATTTATGTATGAATATATGTATAGTCTCAGTTGTTATATAATTTAAATTACAATTTATATATATATATATATATATATATA
>JAOWBB010006740.1:0-17500 GCA_028565995.1 Ricinus marginatus
AATGGGGGGAAAAAAAAAAAAAAAAAAAAAAAAAAGCTTCACTTGCAATGAGTTTTGCTGTTGTTTGAAACCGAAGGCTGAATTATCGGTGATAACTTAGGAAAAGCTCACTGTGGGTTAATGTCCTGCATCGACGGGGGAAAGGGCAGTGCCTTTTTTTTTTTTTTTTTCTTTTCTCTCTTTGAATCTCTCCTTTTTCGAAACTTGTCCGCTTAATGCTGCCCGAAACGCAACTTCAAGCGGATAATTTACCAAGCTTTACGGCTTCGAAAAAATACGATAATCTCCCGAAAACACTGCAAAATCTTTTTCTTAAACCGCGTACCCTGAAACGCAGTTGTTTTACAACCGCAGAAATGTTACAACCGATTATACTTTATTTTTTTTTTTTTTTTTTCACGGTTATAAATATCGTTACCGGTCTTCGGATAAAAATTGCGGGAAATTTGAAGAAAAAAAAAAAAAAAAAAAAATAGTGTCTTTAACCACCTTCGAAGTTTGGCGTAAAAACCATTTACAAGTTTTTACTATACATGGGCCGTCGTAAAATGTAAACATTACTGCTCGAATGATACCATTAACGGGAAAAAAAAAAAAAAAAATCGACCGAAGACGCTAACGTAACCTAAATAACTTTCTTTTTAATTCAAAAGAAAACGTTAACCAAATACAGGTTTTTATCTGGATTTGGTGCGGGGGAAAAAAAGATTGGAGGAATTCAAAATGTCCGAAGAAGAAAACTTTCGAAGAGCAATTCATACATTTTTCATTGAATCGAACGAGTGCAATAAATCACAATACCGGGAGCTTTCGAAACAATTCGACCGACTGCGAGAAATTTCCAAAACTTCCTTCTTTTTTTTTATTTATTTATTTATTTATTTTTTTCGTTTGCAATTAAGAACTTGAAATTCAGTGCGATGGATCGCGGGAGGCCAAACGGAGACGCGGGAACGAGACTCTCCGCTCTCGCCTCGGCCGCATACTCGCAAAACGCCTGGGCCACTCCTCTCGCCGAAAGCCTTCCTTCAAGTAACGATGCCTTGGAGAGAACATTTATTGGCGCGAAACGAGCCGCGGCAGATCCATTCATGTCGCGTAATGCCACCGGGGGTGTCATCTGCACGGCCCCGAAACTTTTTCGATTCAAATCAAAAACAATTTCCTTTTTTTCTCTTCCCTCCGCCAGTCGGATGAACTTCCAAGTTCGCGGCGTCTCGCCCCGAGAAACATCCCCCTCCCTCCCCTTGAAGGTACCACGTGAAAGCGAGACGGCGGCAATCCGGTTTAACTGCGTGCGAAACAAAAAAAAAAAGGGAGGACGAAACGAAATGCGGCCCGGGAGGGACGGTCGGAAACGATTGCCAAACGCGAGGCGCTTGCACGTCGGGACGGGCTTTTCCCGGTGCTCTCCGGCAGCGGGGCAGGAGAGCCCCACGACCGCCGGGGCGCGGAAATCCAGTGCGCTCCCCTGTCGGGGGGGGGGGGGGCGGCGCAAAAAAATTCGAAATTCGACAGATGCCCGCCGTGACATTCTAACATTTTCCTTTCGCGCATCAGTCAACGCCGAAAACGCCAGAAAATTTGTCGCTCTTCGAGGGAGATGCCGAGATGACAGTTAAACCACCGCTTTAATCGATTTTTCTATAAACAGAATAAATTACACGTGACGGATAAAAGGATGGGCGACAGATAACATAAAAAGGCTTTCGATTTTTTACCGGAACTTTTTCCTTTTTTTTTTTTTTTGCCCTTTTTGGAAAATGAAGCCGGAGCGTAAATTTACGATGAGAGATTCTAAATACCTTTCAATGAGCGCGGGTGAAATATTTTTCACGGACTCACGATGCTAAATTTAAAAAGCTTTCAAATTAGGGATGAAAACCCCTGTAACATTTTAAGAAAGCAAATAGGAACCCGCCCGAGAAAGGGAAACGTAATAACGACTTCGAAATGTTATACTTCTGCATCCATCGCGACGGCGACTTGGTTCGGATAATTTTATGCCGTGGAAATTAACTCTCTTGAAAACATATATGTACATATATATATAATTTTTTTTTGGGGGGGGGGGGGGGATGAGAGCAACGTGTATCGAGTATTTTCGTCGAGTATTTTCCTCTCTGCTCTTTCCCGGGAAGGGAAAAAAAAAAGTATCGATCCCGATTTTCCAGGCTTCGTTTCCTCCATGCGGGTCAAAAGGCAGCGATTATGCGGGATGAGTGCGAAAACCCCGGGTTCGGGATCCGCTTCCTCCCACGAACTTCGCCGCTGTAGGCGGGCTCGAAAATCGTGTAAATATTTTAAAAAAAAAAAAAAAAAGGAGAAAAGAGAAAGGAGAAAGGCCTCGCCATGAAATTCTACGCCGGGACGCCCGAGGTGAGCTGCAGGACCGACCGAAACTGATGAATAATTCACGTAATTGCATTATCAAACAGTCCATCAATGTCCAATTTTCTTCTTGGCTGAAAAGACGGGAACAAGAAGGCAAAAACGGCGGACGGTGAATTAGTTACGTCATTATTTATCTACTTGTTTTTTTTTTTTTTTTTTTTTTATCTGCGCGTTATTTTTACATCCACTTTTTTGTATCTCCAAATTCGTTTAACCTTTTGCCCGCGTCTCCGTCTTAAAGTGACGGAGAAGAAAGCTCCGCTCCCCTTGGGGATAAGGCACGACAGGAAAGTCCCACGGGGCGTCGGAAATATATCTGCATTTCCGCATGAAAAACAATTAACGACAAAAGCAATTCACATTTTGCCCCAATTAAAAAGCGAGATACTTTCATTAATTTATCGCGTCCGCCGCGTCCATCCAATCTCGCAGCGACGGTTAAAAAAAAAAATAAAAAAACAAAAGGAACGCCTGGCGTTCTCCGTTCGGACCACCCTCGGCATCGGGAATTCCTTTTCCGACCGTAGAGCCTTCGGAAAAGTCTGACGGTGAGACCCGGAGCTTCGCTTTACGGGGAAGCTGAAGTGACTTGGTGGAACCGATTTCGCTCATTAGAGCCCGGAACGTCGCGGCGTTTGACGGACGGAATGAAGATAAAACCGAGGAGACGTCTACCACCGTTCCTCGCATCCCCCGCGCCTTTATACGCCAAGTTCTGCGCTTTTCTCTCCGGGGTGGAAGCTTAAAATTCATCCCCGCAAACACATCGAGACGAAAAAACCTTTCCGACTGGCAGGAGAAACCTGCGGCCGATAATTTAACCGAATTGCCGCCGATTTCTCTTTAAGGGAACCATGAGAAAGGAGAATTTTTTTTTTTTTTCCAAAAATGACTTTTCCCCAACATTCGAAAAATCCACGGTAAATGCATCAGAAATTATTTGACGCGATTAAGCAAGCTTTTAGATGCGGACAGCATCCATTTAATGATAATCGTTTACGCAATACGTAGGCGAACGCCGGTTGGGAACGTTTAAAAAGACGCCGGCCACAGAGATAAATTTTATATTTTTGTAATGCAATGCACGCGGACCCATAATCTGTTCCCCGACTTGGAACGAGCCATTACGTTTTACGTTTTTTTTCGCCCTTCAATTAACACGTCGTTAAATCGGGGAAGAACAAAAAAAAAAAAAATGAAAACGGCCAATTTTACTTATTAGCTCCGATTCCGACGCCGTCCATCCGACGAAAGCGCCTTCGGCACGCATCCCGTTCGTGGCACCAGATTATTGCGCTCCGCGGAAACGGCGGAGATGCCGGATCCGTCGGTGCAGCGGAAGCGCGGGCAAACGTCACGTCGAGGGAAGAAAACCGATGCATTCTTCCCGCACGTCGAACAGTAAGAAGCTTTACATAAGAATCCCGCGGGATCCGACAAATTAACTTTTTCCCGAGCGCGACAATTCGACGTGAGGGAATTTTTCGGCTTCGCCAGATCCTCCGCGAACTGCGGACCGTGGAAATCCCCGTTGCAGATTTTATCGAACCCGAAGGAATGCCGAGATCGTCCGAGGAAAATTTCCCTCGTCACCCAAGTCTCGGGCCCGAAATTTATATTTCCACGAGGGCATCCCGGGGAAAACTTGCACCCGTCACCCGGCCGATACCTGAATTTCCGCGGCGTCGTAACGCAATATAATCCGAATTTTCTCACAAGTGAAAACTTGCACTGCTTTAACAATGTCACGTCGTCAGTTGCATGTGCAGTTGAAAAACCCTACAATTGCTAAAGTCGCACGATCTGCTTTCCCGATTCGGAAATGTGCAGCGGGCTCTTTTTGTAAAGGGCAGCACTCCGAAAGGTCAAAAAATCAATCATTTAGAGACCTTTTACCCTAAAGGTTAAAATGTGATAAAATAATCCTTCCCTTCGATCTCTGACCCGTTCCTTCTCGATACCTCATCGCCTCCAAATACAAAATTGCCTTTTTCGCCCGCGTCGCGCCTTCTTTCATACCCAATTCCTTGCAGTCGAAAATTACAAATTGCACCCGGTACAAAACTTGAACGAAGACAGAAAGCCCACGGACAAAGCTTGAAGAACGGCCAGGTTTCAAAATGACCGGGAATCTTTCCGATCACAATTGATCTCCTCTAATTAGGTCCAAAATGGAAAACCGGAAAGAAGAAAAATAAATTTTTTTTTTCTTTTTGGAAAAGATCTTTTCCTTTTCCCTTCTCCCGGTTCGGACCCTGGAAAAGACACTTTTCGAAACCTTCGACTTTTATCTGAGATGCAACTTCGGCTGCACGCGATGGAATGAGATGCAGTGCAGTACCAAAACGACGATCAAAATTAGTTCTAAATTATCTGGAGAGAGAGAGAGAGAGAGAGAGAGAGAGAGAGAGAGAAATGTCAGATTTATCGCTTAATCTAAAGTACAGAAAAAATATTCTCCCTATGTGGAGAAAGTCGTCACTGGGGTAAAAGTTCGGGGATGAAAAAGAAAAAAAACTCTTCCAACCCTCTCAAGGCATCCTCAATATTGTTCGACAATCGCAAACGCCTAAGCAGCGTAAAATCCTAATATATGTCCTGAAGTGAAACTATCAAGATGCATTCAGGTATTAGTACGATATGGTAAATTCTTTTCTTCTTTGCTCTTTCCTCGGAGCCGGATCTAAATCCATTCCCCAAATTCCAAAGTTAACTTCCTTTAAAATGTGAGCCAATTACCACGCGATCTCTGTAGTCCGCCGCATTCGGACAGCAGTTTAAGGCGCGCCCGAAGTGCACAGGCATGACTGCCAGCAAGAGATCCGCCGTCAGCACATGTTCATCCTAACATCCAGAATGTCCGCGTCGTTTTGCATCGTTGCCCAAGCGATCGCTTTGATCGCGAAATGCGTTCGTCGCCCGGATTGCAATCTCCGCATTTCGACCCCGTGCGGAATGCGCGTCCGGAAAGAGAGAAATTTCGTTTTTTTTTTTTCACCCCGCGCGACATTTCTCCCGACCAAAATTGTTTATTTTTAATTTCCATTCCCTTTCGGAATAAAAATTGTTATCGGCAGTCTGACGGGGGAGAAGGACGAAAACGAAGCTTTTGCGCCCCGATCGAAAAATAATATTCAAAAGAGGTAACGAAAAAAAAAGAAAGAAAGAAAAAGCCATGTGAATCTTGAATAATACATGCAAGAATTGCCCGAAATCGTTGCACTGCGAAGTCGGACGATTTTATTTAAAGCAATAGCTCACGCAAAACTTGAGACATAAAGCGTTGGTAAAACTGCGACGAGAGACAAAGGGCGGTAATACGAGTTTTAAATAATGCACGCAAAAAAGTTGACTTTCAAGCGAGGGAAAAAAGAAAAATGGAAAACCGTCCATTAAATACGTGCAGGAACTCTTTGAAGTAGGAAAACAAATTTTCAGGATTGCCAGACTCGTGCAACTTATTACGCAGAACGAAGATTGGCCCATGATAAGCGACGGCAAAATTTTTTATAACCGATATTCGATGCTTGCGAAGCTTCTTCCAACAACAGCAAAGGCACGCGTCCGAGCTTTCAACCTATTAAAATATATTTGCATTTCGACATCGTGATGTAAAGTCACCGAAGCAACCGACTTTTCTTCGCAGTCTCGATCCGTGTGACTTTTCCCTTTTCCACTTCAATTTCAATGACTTTAATCCTGACAAAGTGAATTCCTGTACCTCAGAGCCCCGCGACTGCCTTTTTGCGTATCGGCAACTTTGAAGAAGGTGCGCTGCAATTTTTAATTTAAAAAAAAATCGCCGCAGCATTGCTTCGCAGGCATCTTCCAGAGCCTCGCGGAAAGGCTTTAAGCCCTCCTCTTTTCCACATAAATCAGCATCCTCTTTTACAATTTGAGATAATGCGCGGTCTTTTTCAATCTAATTTACCTTTTTTTATTCGGTTCAATTTTGGAAGTTGGCTGACCCTGCCGGAAAAAAGTTTAGCGTCCAACGGCGTCGAACCGCGGCAGCGAGGGCGATTAAAAAGAGACCCTCTTCAAAAAGCATTAACGAGCTTGGGATTCGTTCGATTTCAAAATGATTGAAAAGAAGAAATTTTCTTTTGCTGTTGTGGATTAAGCAGATTCCGGGGAACGTCAAAAGGAACAATTTGCGGTTTTCCGCAGTATGACCCAAAAAGTAACCAATGGAAGGCGGTTAAATGGAACTTCGGTTTAACGGATAACATTTTACGTGGAAATTTCGCTGACGGGCACGTTAATGCTTTCGCCAAAATGCTTTGCGCGAATCGAGAGATTCGAATTCGAAGATTTTTCATTTTGAACAAATTATGTGCCTCGAGTGTCGGGAGTCTGAGCTCCGAATCGGTTCCCGGCACGACGTCTCTTTCGAAGCTTTTTTTTTTTCCCTCCTCCGTATCCTGGGCCCCTCCTTTTCTCAGCGGTCCCAAGCCGAATCACGAGCCTTAATAATCCTCCGGCACTTCCCCGATAACAAAGCCTCCGCGTTCCAGGCGTCCCGGACAATTTTCAGGTTTAAAGGATAATTAATAACCGGTATCTGAAAAGGTACAAAGCTTCCACGGGGCAAAATGCTGTTGCGGATCCATTAAAAGCGCTACGTGCACAGTGAGTGCAAGCGAGAGAGAAAGAAGAAGGGAGCGAAGGAAGAGATTACGGGACGGCCCCGGGACGATTCCCAGCATCATTTTTCATTCTTTATCTATGAGTTTCAAGATTCACAATGGTCGCTTTATCCAAAGGCTTTGAGGATTAGTTCGAAGTCTGAAATTATCAATGAAGGTCGGCCGTATGTGGGCATTTCTAACATTAATAACAATAATAATCTTATCGGGCGAACTGGGATATGAATTACCGAACCAAATGAATATTCATTAATCATAAATATAATTTGTGTGTCCGGAGCGAAGTGGTCCGCTTTCGGTCGCGTAACGCCACCCATGGCCCGTGGTTCAGAGTCGGCATTTCTCGATGCGCTTCTGCATTTTACCGGTCGCTCGATATCGAGCGTCGCAAATCCGGGATCGCGGTGAAAGGACCCGGTGCCGAGAATCGCAGTTTCGACCCCCGAGAACCACTCGCGCAGCGCGCGGTTTTGCGTGCGATGCGTCGACGCGTCGCCGTAACCGCCTTTCGGTCGACGAGTTTTCCGGGGGCCTCCGGCGCGAAAATCCCGGATGCGCTCGCTTCCTTTCGGCGCCGCGTTCCCGATTCCCTCCCGCCCCGCCCCGAAGAAGCAGAATCCCGCTGAAAGACAAAAGCGCCTTTCTTTCATTTCCTCGGGCGAAAGACATAAGAAACAAAAAGGCAAAACGGCTTCGGGAAAGGGGAGGAAGAAGGGAAAAAAAGGGAATTTCACTCATAGAGATGCGATTTGGGGTAATTTCCCTTCTCTCCCCCTGCTTTTCCATTCTTCATCCCGTCGGGGGATCTCCTCGACATCGTTCCTTGGAGATCAGAAAAAGTGCTAATAATTGTCTTCCTTTAAGACAAAAATGGAAGTAAGTAGTGGTAGTCGCTTCGACTTCATTTTTTCCCTTTTTTTCCATCAACGGCACCATCAACCTTTTTCGATTTTCCCATTTTTTCCTTTCCTCCTCAGCTCTGACACAGGCGATTTAAGAATGGGAAAAAAAAAGAAAAAGGAGAGGGGGGGGGGGGGGAGGAAAGCGTAAGAAGTCAGTTTTTCAGTCCAGGCAAAATGATGACAATATTCCCTTCCCTGTTTACTTCATCTTTATTTATTGAAGCTAATGGAAGAATTTTGTCGTCAATATTCTCTGCTACCTAATACTGATATGAACGGTAAACTTGGGCTTTCATTTCATAAAGAAAAGGTTTTTTTTTTTTTAACTTTCTCGAAAAATTTCTCTTATTCCATTTTTTTTTTTTTTGTTTTTCCTTCCTCTGTTTATATGAAACAAATCCGGAATAATGGCTTGATGGAAGATGGCTGAGGAGCATTTACATTAAAATGGATAATGTCTAGTTGAATGTCAATTTTATTTTAAAAAAAAAAAAAAAAAATAAGTTTCAAAACCAATAATGTGTCATTTTTTTCAGTGTACCATAACCATATCCTTTTTAAATACTCCCCCGGCATTGCCAACGATGACACAATCACGCGCAAGATTGATTGCTTGATTGAAACCACATATCCCGAGCGTTCCCTTGTCTTTTGCACAAGAAAGCGACGGACCTTTAAAACGCGCATGGCGAATGAGCAAGCGGTTCCTATTCAAAAACATCGACCTCGATCCATGAAACACCCGACGGCTTCTCACCCCTTCCGCTTTTACATTTGCGCCAAACCAGTTTTGCCTTGGGAGGAAACTTTTCCAAGCGCCAGATGCAAAGCAAATACGACGATCAAAAATTCCAAATTTTTGAATGTTCGGATCATCCGACGCACCGAAAAAAACATCTTCGCGCGGACCGAAACGCGAACGTCTCTCCTGCGATGACGAACGAAAGACACGCGGGGGATGATGATGCTGTGCATCTGAGGGGAAAAGGTAAAATCCCGTTCCGGACATGGGATTTGTGAAATATTTACCGAGGGATCATGGGAAGGGTCGCAGCGCCAGAAAACAAACGGAATCACGACGACATCCCCGGCACCCATTACATCGTTTACATCATTATACTTTCAAATGGATGTTTCCAAACTAACGGATGATCACCGCGGAATATCACGCACTCCAGTTATTTAAAATTCAAAATACTCTTGTTGTGCCGGTTAATCCGTTATTGTATACCGGTCCCCGTTCCTCTCTGGTGATGCAGAGACCGCGTCTCGGTTAAGAAAAATCTCATTTCGATCCGACCACCTTACCAATTCCGATCGCATTTAAATATTTAAATTTTCCTTTCCTCCGATCGATTTAAACGGGAGTAAATATTAGATGTTTCGATAAGGAATATTGGTATTAATCTGGCCGTCACGATTTATGTAAGGGATGCACGAAAATATTTTTAATCTATCGAAATTAACTCCAAATATAATCGGGGAATCGTTCGTTTCGTCAACAGCTTACAATTAAATTTAAGGATTATAAAATTCAGTCGAAAATTAGCTATTCGCGGATGATGAGGTATGGGCCAAACATTAAGTTTAAATAAATAATATTTTTAAAAAATAAGCATTTATCAAAATAAACAATTTTTTTCCGGAAAATAAATTTATAATTTAAAATGTTTTGATGTGGAAAAACAACAGCAGAAAATAAATAAATAAAAGCTAAAGAACCAAAAAGGTGGCACCACTGTTGGAAGTAAGCAGGCAGCACCTGTTACTGACATTGCCGCTAATGTGCCACGTCCGCATTTGTTTTACTTGGCTGAAACGCACTCTCCAAATCCTATTTTTATCTTCTGCTCGAAAGCTCACGCAGACTTTTCGCTTCGCATTCTCCTCCAATGGGGTGAACTCATCTCATTCAAAAATCAACCCCGTGAGAATGATTCGGATTCTCGGATTAGATTGTGGAAGGGTCTGCCTTTTCACGGGCCGACGAACATATCCAATGCGGCAGATGAATATCATCCGTCAGCGATCCTACGGGCATCCGCTTAACGAAGCAGACGGAGGAGCAATGCACAAAAGGAAAAGAAGGGAATCGCGGAAGACAAGAGTTGCAAGTCAAGCCAATTTAACTGCTTAACGAAGAGGCTCCCAAGGAAAAACCGCAAACGAAAACGCTGCCGGAGGAAAGCAGTCGAGATCCCGGGATTTCTGAATCGGGAAAATTGGAGGAAAAGCCGGGAAATGGAGCGCTTCTTCGGGAAATGTGCTCCTTGCATTCCAATCCCCCGAATGCTGACTTGTGAATGCTGACTCAGATAAGATTGTCTAAATCTAAACTCGTTTTCTCCTAATATTATTTTAAATGAATTGAAAAACTTTTTTTTAAAAAAAAAAAAAGGTCTATTTATATATATAAAAAAAAACTTTTCTTTCATAAGTCTTCCTTTTTTATTTTAAACATTATTCCATTTAACTCCATTAAAATCATAATCACTTTTCATACTAGAACGGGCATCTATTTTCCACAGTTCTGGATAATCCGATTTTCAGTTGGAATTAATGTGGACCTGATTCGCGAAAGATATCAAAGGAAAAATAGAATCGTTTTCAATGGAGGCAAGGGAACGGGGAAAGAAGAAAGGTTTTTCTTAAAATTAAGGGGACAGAGGAAATTATCTCGAGAAATTCGCCCGATTCTTTCGATTTTCAATTAAATGAAAATTTCCATTGTAGACAATTCGAGGAAGGGTTTGATAAGCAAAGAATAAGATCTCCTGTTGAGATGGATAAATGGCAAAATGAAAAATATGTGAAAGCTCTTGATAAAAGGCGGTGCTGCCTTCCCCACGATTGACTGGATAATTGCATTTGACAGATGGCGAGAAAACAATTAAGAAAAATGAATCACACGTCTTGAGAGGATCTAAAAACAATCTGCCAAATTAACAGGGAATCGTATGTAAGGAGGCGAAACAATAGTCTAAAGAATATGAAGGCAATTGTTGTGCGAAGCTTCATCAAAATGTACCGAAACATCTTCCGGTTTTCTTTTCTCCGGGATGGCCCGCAAATCCTGCAAACTTTTCTTTTGTGTGCAAGGAGAACGGAATGAACTTGCAAGCGTGGAAAATTCTTCTGCACACTCAGAGGGAGAGAGAGAAAATGCAAAAACCTCTCAAAATAATCCCGAATTGTTATGAAAGCTTTGCCAGTTTGATTCCTTTATCGAATTCCAATTGAAAGGATAAAGTCTGTCAATTAGATTTAATCGTGAGTTATTCAGAAATTTACAATAATTAACGACAACTTCATAGAGGATATTGGTTGACACGCTCTTGCACACAGTTTTAAAACATGGGAAAAAAACAGAGGGACATAATAAAACCAGTGTTTTGCTTCAAATGGAGCGCAAGGCTTTGCGCGGTTCGACCGAACGAGAGCCCCTCTGCAGCAAAAATTTATAAAAATTAAATTGCTCCTGCAACATATAACGCATTCATCGGAAGCTAATCCAACGGGGGGTGAGTGATTGTTTTTTTTTCCGAATCTGAAGACTTAATTTAGGGAGAATCGAGGAATGACACTTTGAGAACATTGTACTTTTAACGTCACGTAAGAAGCCGCAATGAGGGGTAAAAGTCAGAACAAATCATAATCCCTAAAGGAAAATCGGGGATAAGTAGGACTCCTCCCTCAACATACCGTACGAAACAAAAGGAGAGATGGTGCAGAAGAAGAAAGAAGTTTTCCCAATCTAAAACAGGCAAACAACAGGGCTTGTTACGGTGAAAGAGCTGCTCCGAATGTCCTTTCTCGTGAGTGGAATATTAAAGAACCATTTTGTTTGTTGGAAACTTCCATGGCGGTCACTTCTCCAAGTCATCTGTACATGAAACGTTTAAAGCATAATTACAGCGGAGCCTACGAGGAAGATGGAAGGGCTGCGCCGGATTTTGTGGGACGTTTTCCGTTGGAAAAGAGAAAAATTTCGACTAAGCTCTTTCGCGATCCCTTCCCCCTCTCCCCCCCCCCCAAAAAAAAAAGGAAAAAGTCCGGGACAATTGTCGCACAATTTCCACGCCGTGCAATTACGTGCAGCGAAAAGGAATGGCAGCCTCCATTTCTTTTACTCCCGGGTACAGGATGGGTCCTAAGCAGTCATCCGTAGCATCCGGGGAAAGAACTTAATAACCTGATTCAGCTATCGTATCACGTAATCGATTCAATAACTTTTTTTAATTTGGAACATTTTTTTAACTGACTTCTTCCATTTCGCATGCAAATTACCCCTTTTGCCTGTCGCTCATATAAACCGTAAACTTTATCTCTTCGCGGGTGGGTTCTTACGTGCCTGAAAAAGAAACCTTGTTTGGAACTGTAATTTAAATTCAGAATTAAAATAATGAAATGCAACGGGATTAACTTTGGTCTTTGGACTTTGTATCCTCTCTACCTTGGTAATGCGAAGGTAATACAGGAATTTAATAAAATCTTAATAAAGTATACTGACATCAATATTCTGAATTGCAATTAATGAAAATCGTTCTGAAAGTAATATGCAGAGGTATTAAGAAAATTTTGATTAGGGATCAATGAGACCTTTTCCCTATCTCACCCCCCAAACATCCCTTTTACACAAATACATAAAGCATCGCAGTCGGTTTTCATTCAACTTATAAACGCATTTTCCGATACTGTGTAATGCCGCTTTTCTGTAACTGAGAAACAAGACTTACGTAAGACTTCATCCCGATCCCCGTTCCCGTTTATTATTCGGATATAAATATAAACGCTCCAGTTGAAGGGCGTCCGGGAGAAAATTTTCGGAGCGGGACAAGAAACGAGTCCCGGGGCTTTCCCTCCACCAAAGCCTCGACCGGATTGCGAAGAGCCGGATAAAGTTCTTGGGACTGCAAAAAACCGGGACTCAATCTCATCGATTAGGACCGGACGTACCATTTTGCGTGTAACGTATCGCAAAATGCGGAATGCAAAGAAAAGAAAAATACATCCAGAGGAGAATTCACGACGGTTGACGGGGGGAATCGAATCGCTGCGGATAACAAAATAATTCTCACAAAAAAAAAAAAAATCCCTCCCCCTCAGAGAAGGGGTCGGTACTACTGGAGGGCAAAGGAAAACGGAAGTGTAAACTTTATGCGATGGAAGATATTCGGATAAAATGTAACAAGGGAGTGGCATCACAGTGCTCCAGCCGATGATCCGAGCAGATAAAAGTAAGATTTCTGTTTCATTGCCCTTCGTTTCCCATGATGATGATGATGATGATGATGATGGTGGTGGTGGTGGTGATGGTGGTGGTGGTGGTGGTGGTGGTATAGAGTTACAAAGCCTCTTTTACGGTCCATTTACCTTTCTCCTCGAGATGAGGCCATCCCCAGTGCATTAGGTCGAAGCCGGTCCAACCCTTTTCGAAACGAGAGTGCATCATGCAAGGATCGTAATTTATTGGTTTCTCTCTGGTGTTGCTCCCCGTTGTAAAATGTCATGCACAAAAATTTTTTATTCTCTTAATCTGTCGTCGTTAGTCTGGAAGAAAGCCGGTGAAAACGTTAAATCTACTGGAAATATCCAGCGGTTATGAAAAGCTCTTTCTCTCTCTCTCTCTCTCTTTCCTTCACCTCCCGCATTTCACCCCATCGTCTAATCATAATTATTTTTAAGCGAATAAATTTGGCGGAGCCGACCAAGAACCTGCTGGCAATTTTCACGAATGTAAAAATTATTCAACGAAAGCCCACCATTAAGTTATCCGTAGCCTGAGTCGCTAAGGAAAAACTCGGAGGCAAGCTTTAATTCTAAATGCGGGCCGATATCGACTCCACGTATAAATATGTATATGTCGATACATCCCGGTCCCGGAAACGCATTTTGGGAAATAACGCGGCCTGCCGATATGGGCAAGCTCCAGTTGGACTGCAGTGGGAATATATCGATTTCGCATTGTCTTCTTCCCTCTTCAAACTGTTCGGGATTCCCCTCCTGGATGCTTCATCAATCATGTTCAAACAAGACGTCGTTGATCTCCCGCCCATCCTCCGTGCCGTCCTCGTATGAAATGCGCCGTCATCGCGCTGTTTCGTCCGTTCGCTAAAAAAAACCAAATTTTTTTTTTCCACCCTTAAATTACCCAGCAGGAACGGACGGAAGGAAACTGGAAACTTAGGGGGTTTGACACGCAAAAGAAAATCGACTGCTGCCACATGAAACTTTGCCGCCGTGACCCTCCCAGCAATCCCATCCCCGAAAAAGAAAAATCATCTAATGTAAAATAAATTGACATGTCGAAAGTGTAACATTTTTTTAAAAAAAAAGAAAAAAGAAAATTCGACAAGACCGAATAATTAAAAGTGAATTAAATTGTTTATGGGCTGCAATGACTTTGGGCAAACAAATATAAAATGGCAAGTGCGAGAGAATTGCTGCAGGGAAATGGACGCGAGAGCGGGCAGATAATAAATTAAGCCTTTGTTTATCTTGAATGTCATCAATTATTGTTCATATTCACTCATTTCGGTGGATTTCATATTATTGTATTTTTCGGTATAATTTTTTGACGATGGAAATCGTTTGGATTATATTGTTCAGCTGGCGAAGCGGGGGGGGGGGGGGCGCACCTCCCCCCGAAAAAAAAAGGGAATCGACTTGACTTCGTGCTGCACATTCTAACGAGACCTGAATCTTGGCAAATCAACGAAGTCAATATGCATATATTAATCAAAGTGTAATTTTTCATTGGCAGAAGACACGTTCGACGAGCTGACGAAACGCCTAAAACCCTTTTATTTACTTACTTGCCTTTTTTTTTTTTTTTTTTTTAAAAAAAATAAAAAAAGACCTAACCTAACCCGGTTTTGGATTCCTGATCTTGAGCTTTTGCTTCGCGAATGGACCTTAGCACGCAGCAATTCCGAAACCGTTGATTTGGGGAGCTGCGAAAACGTTCGAGATGCGATGTGATCATTCGAGTCTTATTAATGTAAGTATCGTCAAAAACGTAACCGGACTTATTGGCCAACTCAACGGGAATATCTAATCCATTATACGCCAATATGCTTATTGATGCCGACCCATGACTTAAAACGGTATTTGCATTTATGAAAGATTAATCTAGCTTCTGTTAAAGCTTTAAACCATTATTATGCACAAAACCAATCTAATTAGCATAAATTTGTATAATTCTCTGTTATTTAATTTTTCGGAGATTTTGAAGGTGTCCGTACCTTGAATGAGAAAGTATGGAACGGAATAATTTTTGCAGAAATAGTTGATACATATATAGATACATATATGAGCCATCCTTCACTACGGTAAAATATCTAACCCCACTTGTTTAATTAATAATTGAAACGAGGCATGGATATAAACGAGAAAAGAACCTTTTCCGTTTTTTTTTTTTTTTTTAAATTCTTTAAATCGGCGAAAGCCGGATAATAAACTGCAGGGTAAATTCCCGATTAAAAGCCTTCTCGACGGAAATCGCATTCCGAAGGGTTCCAAACGGGGAGCACCAAACTTTAAAATCTTTCTTCCGAGGAAAGAATGCGCTTAACTAAGCTTTTGAAAGCTTTCGCAGCGCCCGGGGCCGAACCACCTTTGGTAAAACTCAAATTGCAAGTCAAGCTGAAGGGCTGCAGAAGCCCCCAACCCAAGCCCCGTGCATCATCTCCTAGCCCCGAGGGAACGTAATAATTACATAATCATTTAACTTTTCCATCTCAAACTTGGGTTATTCCTTCGTACCTTCGGGTCTGCATTTTCATCAGAGTCCAATGACGCGTGAACAGCTTTTCGGCTTGTCGTCTACTACATATAAATTAATGATTAATGAACTGTATTAAAGATAATGAAAAATTAATTGAAACCCAAGTTTCGTGGCGTGAGCAAAAAGCTTTCGTAATGAAAATTCTCGCTTTTAACGTGTCAGAAACAATTTTTAAGACCGATTTTCTTTCCTTTCCCACTCCCTTCCCCCCCCTCCTCCACTCCTCGGCACCTCTTCTTAAGGCAAATGAATACACGTCGAGGTAACTTTTCCGGCAAATCTTGGCAAACCCCTTCGAAGTGCTGATTAATTTCAAAAGTAAATGCAAAGGATGAGGCTCCACGACACGTGGCAGCAGAAAGGGTTATTAACAGCAGCGTTATTGCAGAAGAATATTTGATATTATATTCTTTGAAGTTTACGGTCTTGCATTTATTGTCGAACACGACTTTGAATGGGATAGAAGACGGCGGTTTTTACTGCGTCGGGAATTTGACCGACGCAAAAAGTCTGAGGAATAGTCTCTCGAACGGAGAGAAATCGAAGAGCAATTTATATTATTCAACAATGACAGACTGAGCCCATAAATTAAAAATATAAGCGACTAAAAGCAACCGAAAAGAAAGAAATGAGACATCTTACGGTCAAAACGTCTGGCTGATGGAAAAACGGGAAAGCCTTCGAAAGAGAGTAAAGGTTCAGGAATTCTGACCGAAAGTTCCTGAAAGTAATATTTTTAAGTTTTCAGCCCGAAACGGGGTCAAATTAAGTGCAGAGTTGGATAATATCGCTTTAGGATCGGATCGGAAAGAAAATTGAAATCGGAAAGGCGGGAAAAGACAAGAAAAATGGGGAGAAAAAGGCCTTTTCTTTTTCGGTTGGGGAGCCTTTTCCATCAGTCGGGTACAGGAAAATTTCCAAAATGGCGCAAAAAGCTCACGATTTGATCGACCTTCCTCCCTAAGGAATGGGAGTATTTCCCTTAACTTTTTCCCGCTAATTGTACCATCGTATTTTCCAATGAATAAGAAAATCCGTTTAAATTCTCCGCCCATCACCGTTTGAGCTTCGCAGCACCACCACCACCACCACCACCAACCCCAACCCTCCCGCCTTAATTACAATTTTCCATACTCTTTTTTTTTTTTTTTAAATAGTACAGGAAAATTAATTTTGGAAAGCAATCGAGGAAGCTTTCTTTGCAGCAGAAGAAAAAAAGTTTCCGCGAGGTAAACGCGGGCCAATAGCAAGCACGCAACTTGCTCCGGTAAAAATTTTCCTTCCAAAAACTGTGAAAACCAAAAGGAAGAATTTAATCAAGGAAACAAAACTCATCTCGAACACCGAATTTCAGCGGCAATAACCGTACAATCGTTAATCCCAAATGTGAAAATATTAAAAATTCGTCGGGAATCAAGCTTATTCCATCACTTAAAAAGGCGACGAGAAAATATTTTCGAGTAGCTTGATGTAGATGGATTTTCAACGGAAGTTAAAAATATACGGTCTTCACATAATATATCTTTCACAAAGTTTTATTACGCTAAAAGGGGTTGAATAAAAAATTGCAATAATTTGGATTGGATAAATCAGTGAAATTTATGGAAAGTGTAATACTCATTCAGTATGGAATAAAACATTCAATTTTCATAAAAGCCTTTGTAGGTCTACAAAATCCTGGAATAAATTATGTGATATCCTCAAAGATTTTAAGAAAAATGTAACAAGATTCGCAATTTCGTTGAATTTTCATAGAAATATGAATCGCG
>JAOWBB010006741.1:0-18937 GCA_028565995.1 Ricinus marginatus
AAACCCCCCCCCCCCCCCCCCCGCGCTGCACTTCGACCGCAATCCGAGAAGTCAAATCGAAAATTCTGGAAAATTTAATTTTTCTGGAGGCTTGAACCAGACCCAAACACTTTTACCCGCACTTCGCCTCCAGTTTCGAAAAAAAAAAAAAATTTAAGTTTCCAGGCGGGAGGACGGGAGCATTCTCCGACGTATTAATGCTTTTCCTCGGGAGCCGATGTTGGGGATGAATTTTTGGGGCGTCTCGAAATCCGCCTCTTTTGTGGCGGTGGTGGTGGTGACGGTAGTGGTGGGGGAGACGCATCGCGACGCCGCCGAGGAAACTCCGACAGCGAAGCTGATTTAAGTCAGTACGCCACGGACGTGCATGCCCGGTTAGAGCGAGCGGACCGACTTCGATCCTTTTGCCGTTCGAGCCGAGTGCTTTCTCGTAATTTTTCACGCCGGGGGAAATGCGATCGGAAAATTTTCTCTCCGGGTAGTTTTCCTCCGACTTGGTAAAATTTGACGGTAAAGATGAGAAGAGGTAAGTCTTGCGCGGGGACGATTGCCGATGGGACACGTTTTTCCTTCTATTTTTTTTTTTTTTTCTCCCTTTTTCATCGCTTTGTAGGATTTCGGCCAGGAAAAGGAAAAATGCTTACACAACGGGAGTGACATGTCGCCTCGGTGAAAAACTTCCTCTGCATTTTGCAATTAATCACTTTCCCTTCATTTTCTGTAGGAGAAAAAAAAAAAGAAAAAAAAATTGTTTTTTGCTTTAAAATACAGAAATATCCATCACGGGGGAAAAGCTCTTTCATAACGTCGGGTATTGGATATAAATAACGCCCCATTTCGACCAAAACTGGACGTCGGACCATCCCTCTCTTTCCTTCTCCTGAATAAATATAATTTATATCGATTATACGAATAATATACAGAAAAGATACATCCTCTTTTCTTTCTTTCGTGCAATTTTTGTTATTCGTTCCCACGTACTTATTCGCCGAAGCTTTTCGAAATGTAAGGCTCGATGGAACTCGCAACGCAGGTCGTTCCCAATGCGAAATAAAGCCCTTTAAAACAAAAAGGGAGAGTGATTCCGGAAACTTGTATCGGTGTGAAACAGATCGAAAAACGTAAATATGCATTTTCTGTATTACGAAACGAACGAAGACCGTGCCTGACGGGCATCAATCCTGAGAAACTGCTCGGAATACCTAAAAAGGAACAAACTCATTTTTGAACGTTGGAAAAATGAGTTTTTGAAAATTAAATATCAAAAGCTTCGTATGAATTACCAGTATGAAAAGAAAGTTTAGGGAAACGAACCGGGAAAGGCAACCGAAACATGTCACCGGGTTCGAAACCGAACAACGGGACGAAAATGCTGCAAATAAGTTTCTGCAATTAACAATCCCGATCCGGATGTGAGAAGGAACCGCAAGCGGAAACTCTTAAGGCTTACACTGCTTCGGTGCAAGACGCCGGGTGGACGGACGTTCGTCAGTCGAAAACAGCCAGGATCGCGGAGCCTGAAACGCTGGCAAGCCGGAGCGGGAAATCCCGCAGCTTCGATCGCTAAAATCTGAAATTTTCGAACGGAAAAGGGGAAAAGCTCGGGGATCCTTTCTTTTTTCTGCGGGGCGTCCCAGTGCAAAGCAAATGAAGCGTCCACTCCGTCTTGGGCGGAGGGAAAAATAAAAAAAAAAAAAAAGGTTCGCGTTTTCGATATTTGTTGTCACGCCGGCGGATTTACCGGAAGGTTTGTTTCGTTTAATGCGCCGGCTGTTGGCCGTGAAAAGCCGCGGAAAAGCTGCTGCCAGACTTAAGCTTCTAATTAAAGGATTTTCCCTGGCCTTAAAACAAGCCACGCGGATGCCCCGGGACGCGGTAATCTCCGATTGAACTGATCTTGCCTAATTTTAAAATTTTAATGTTCCGATGATCGTCTCGGGCTGGAAATATTTTCCGTTTGCGATGAACATAGTCGAACCTCTTTTGGAAATAATTTTCATCCGCACCAAGAGGAAGGGGTGGAAAGCGCTGTAGACATTGCCATCACGCGACGGATAATTTTTTTTTTTTTTTTTTTGTTTCGAAAATCACAAATAAGATGTGTCAAAAGTAATAAATTTCGAACTTGAAGAATGGCAGGAAGGTAAGAAAGGGTGGAAAATTTTTTTGCTTTGTTCATAATGGAAATATGGAAATCAATCCTCGCTGGATTAGTTTTTTCGAGTCTGGAGTTAATCAAAGCGCGGGCGCGGGATGAAAAGGTTCGCGTCACTTAGGCCGCGGCGCGACCGAGGCGGCGCCGTGGGATTTCCTCGCGGGTTTCGCGATTTTTGCCCCCGCGGTGTAATCCTCGATTGGGACGAGGTCCAGCGCGGAACGAGGCGCGAAAATCCTGACGCTTGAAAACGAGGGGAGGCCGGCCACCCAGAGAGAAACAATTTGAAGGAAAGGAAAAAAAAAATGGAGTAAAAGGTTAACCGAAAGCGCACGGCAGCAAAGGTTTTCAGAAAAACCGCGGCAAACCAGAAGGTTCGCGGGCATGCGGAAAGAGGACGCGCTTACGGACTTCTCTGTATTGTAGCAGACCTGAAACGGATGCAGTAGTCTTGTTCTAGTTGAAAGCACTTTACGAGCTATAAAATCAAGGAGATTAATCCAACAAGTTAAATTTATCGCCTTTTATAGCCCTTAAGTAAATTCTCTGTAGAATACTTACTTAAGGCATTCTTAATGACTTCTGAGCGTTTACCTCTCTTTCCTGACATTCATGATTAATATGGAACCCTGAAATGTCATTTAACTTCCAATGACACTATGATGAGGAAGCTCAAATGGGATTTCGCAGATCATACCCCGGTGCAGGGGAGTCTGATGGCTGGGTTGACGGTGGCAATATGAAAGGGTGCCTCGTGATATTTAAGGGGTAAGATCTGAAAAATTTTTAAGGCTTGTAAAAGAGAGGGAAAAAGAAAATCATCGTCGAAGATTTTCTTCCAGCCGCTCGGAACTGTTTGAAATGAATTTTTCATCCCTTTTCTTCGTTCTTAATAAAAAAAAAAACAAAGTGGCACAGAGATGTGCAAATTTGGTACCGAAAGCCATGTTATTAGCGCTGTGGTAAATTTGCTTGCATGTGAAACCGTGTACGATGAGGAAGGCTCGAAGGGACCGCTGCTGGTGTAAATATTCCGATGAAAAATTTGTTTATTGAAGGATTCCCAATGGAGGACCGTAAGTTTCGAAAACTTGTTCGATCTACATCACTATTCGGGATTCCACTGGAATGGAGAAGACCGCGAAAGTTCGCGCACTTCGAGGTTTCCCAACGCAGGGCGCAGAGCCTTCGACGATCACCCCGATCCGCGTCCTTTCGGCATTCGGTTGCCGCGCCCGAAAACGTAGGAGCCCAGGAGATCTGCGAACTCGAGTGAGACTCGGTGTTCCGGCAGGAACACGAGAACCCTGAAGGGTGTCGCCAAATCCGAAAATCCGGGAATGCGGCGATTCGCGTTCCTTCACAGAGACCGGAAACAGTGCAAAACCGATGGGGAGGGGGAGAATTGCCATTTCCTGTACGGCATCCTGCGACACAAAAACTGCAGACAGAATTTACGAGTTAAGTCGGGCTTGGAATTCTTAATTAGTTTGGGTGCATTGGATAATTAAGATTACTTCTTCGCGGCTGCGGGGATGAAATGAAATTATTTTGTCTGAAGAACGGTGCCCGCCGACCGGAAGAGGAAAATGTGAAAGCAGGCGGGAAAAGCTTCGTCTCCTCAAATGCAAAAATTTAAACCTTTTCGCCTGAATTTCGGTTTTTCCGCGCCGGAATTTCCCTTTCTTTTTTTTTTTCTATTAAAATTTTCTTCCTCCTCAAGAAACACTTCAATTTCCACGTAGTCAACTGAAGCTGTCATGTTCCATATTTTTTTTTTTTTTCCTCTCTCGCCCGATCACAAAGAAAATCCGATGCTCGGAACTTGAGAAATGATTCGGGAGAAGTTAACATACGTTAAATTCAGCAGTCGAAAATTGCAGTCGCACGAGAAAAGTGATCGGCGACTGGCGAAAAACACTTTCGCGCAATGTCCCGGTTAGCCTGATGGTGCGGCCCGGCAATTTGGTTCGGGGCAGCGAATGCCCCCGGCAAGAGGAGGCGGATGCGCGAGGGGGTTGAAAATTGCACTCGCTCGCTTTGGGGGGCGGAGGTGCAAATATTTGGATCGAATTCATTCTTTATTAAAGTAAATCTTACCTTAAACGACGGAGTTTTTCAGCGGCAGCGCCGGAAAATTGGAGGTTTTTCCTCGGCTTATCCCCCCGGTAAACGACTCGCAGTGCGTAATTTCCTTTTTCTCTCTCCCGGTCTTATTTGTCAAACCTGTTGAAAATTACGACAAAAGAAACACCGTATTAAAAAAAAATGAGGGGAGGGAAGCAGGAAAAAAAAAAAAATAAAATAATATAAAATAAAATCCATAACAAAGACGGAAAGCAATTTTAAGCGGTCTTTTCTTTGGGAGCAGCATCGCAATTTAGCAAACCCAATTTTTTTTTTTTCTTTTAATTAACGAGAAAACTTTATAATTATTCACTTACTTTGTTAATATTCGAGGTAGAATTTTTTCTCATCTTTCTCCCGATGACTCCCCGTTCGAAATCCTTCGCAGCGCGGGTAAGTTTCGTCGCGATAACTTGATTAATGCCGGAGAAAGCGCTGCGGCGCCTCGGGGTGCGGAATTAGTCGTATTGGCGACCGGGCTCCGGAAGGGGGCGAAACAGGTGAGTTCCCGGAAAAGAAAGGGAAAGGAGAAAGCGACTTGGCAGCAGAATTAAATGGAACGGTTAACGATAGGAAGGAAAAGCCTCCGCGTTACACGCAACTGACAACTTGTCACGGCGATGTGCTTTTCATATTGGGCTTTGATTAATAAATTAAGCTTCTCGCCTCTCTCTCTCTCTCTCTCTCTCTCTCTCTACTCCGTTCCGGTGTTTCGTTAATTATTAATATACTTTTATTTTCCTGCGCTATTACAAATGCTATGGATTTTTAATAAAGCTGTCAAAATATATAGAAACATGACATTTCACCGGAGGGACCTCGCAATAAACTTTTTCTCCATCCGAACCTGCGGGATTAATAATGCGGGCTCCCGAACGTGGAAAACGTTTTTTCCGCGTCCGAACGCAGCTTTCGCGGGAGTCAAAATCTGAACGCGCCGGTATCTTGCATTGCGTGGAATGGGAGGGGGAAGAGGGAGGGTAAGGGTGTGTGTGTGTGTGTGTGCGTGTGTGCGTGTGTATGATGGAATGGATGGGTCCGCCGAGGGAGGGAAACACTCAGAATTTGCCGCTTTCGGTGATTTTCCACTTTTCTTTTTTTTTCCCTGCCCCCCCCCCCCTCGAAAAATTGGAAGTTTTATTTCATTTGTGCAAACCGGAGGGAGGGATTACACACCCGCCTCTTCTTTTGTTTTCCGTCAGCGAAATGAATAAAAGACGCTGAAAAACGGAAGCCGAGCAATATTCTTCCGTCATTCGGAATCAAATAAGTTGGTACATTTGTCAGCAAATTTCCGGCAATGGTTTTTAATAAAATTTATAATTCTATTAAAAATCGAGAGAGGGAATTTTACAAGGAAGCCGGGAAAGCGAACGCAGAACGCACCTTCTCTTCTATCTCTATCTATCTCTCTCTCTCTCTCTCTCTCATTCAATCCCCCAATCCCACACCCCTCCCCTCACCCCTAGCGACGATAAATGAACTCCGGAATCCCGATGGCAGAGTTCGTCGAGAGTCCATGAACTTAAATCGAACCTTATGCAAAGCGATTTTCCTGTGTTTCTCGCCGCCCACCCTCTGCCATCCCGCACCCCCTGTTGTTTGTTCTGCGGAAAACGATTTGTTTTTAATGTTGGGAGCGTGTTTTTTCGGAAGGTTTATAGTTGCCCAATTTGCATACGCATTTAGATAGGGAGAGCAGGGCTGTTGCTGCATTGAATATATGATGCTCCTAAGACTCTTATGCATGTTCACATTCGGGGTGCAAAATGATTGCCGCGGCCATTTTCCTTTTTTCCTTTTTTACTTTTATTTTTTTCAATATTTCAGGTGCTTTATCGCTTGGGAAAAAAAATAAAGCATCCCGATGCTAGGTCAACAGCGGCAAAATCCCGGTGCGCCTTATTCCATTATTTACCCCGGGATCGTAAATTTACCCCCGTTTCTCCGACTTGGCCGATTATTAATACTTTGAAGGTGGTGGCGGGGAGAAATGGCCACTGCGATCACTCTCCTGGAATATTAATTAATTCCGATGCATCATTTTGTACAGAAACAGATTTTCATCTCTCTGGCGAAGCGGTTTCCATTACACGAAGAACGGGGGGGGGTAATTACCTTCCTCTCTATCTGCAGCAATGTGCTTTAAATTCCGTATGCGATTTTAACGGTTTGCAAGTCAAATCTAATTATTAGAATTCCAGTTTTTTTTTTTTTTTTTATTGCTTTCCCTGACATGTCGGTCCTCACCGACCGCAACCCTCGTTTTTCTGACCCACACGCGCACGCGGGGTTTTTCGAAATCCCTCCCCGCAAAAGACGTCCACGTCCGCCGGAAAACCTGACGGCCGCGTTCTCTCGGATGAGACAAAGAAGCAAAAACGCGGAGCCGGATTATTATTCAAAAGTGTAAGGTCATAAAGACATCACAGAGAGGAGCAAACCGAGGCCTTAAGCAGTGAGAAAATCTGCAGCTGGAAAATTTCGGAGCACTCACAAATGCTGCGGAATTCTTAATTACAAAACGAGTTTCATTGTAATTGGAGATTAAATCAAAGAATAATAAACGGCAAAAGGACAGATCCGCACGGCCAACGGAACCGGAAGAACCTTTTTTCGCGGGCAATTTCCCGTAAAAGTTTCGGTTCGCGGCAAAGTGGAAAGTTCGCTCCGCTGATGAAAACTCCGCGATAAAAAAAAATGAGTGTTAAAAAATTTCGCGGTCAGTTATGCCAACGTTTGCATTTACGCCGTGCAGGGAGTCCAACCTTCGAAATCGACAAATCGAAATGGGCGGATCCCTACACCCGTTCGATACATTCTTTTGCATTCGGATTGATAACAATTGGGGAGTTTTTTTTTTTTTTTTTTTTTGTCGGCGACGCTGCAGTTTCGTGCGATTCTTCGCAATCGCTTCCGCCCCGCCTGCGAGTTGCCCTTCAGTCAATCACCGTTAAGTTGCCCTTGCGTTAACGACGAGAATTTCATCCACAGACGTGGACACAATGCGTTCATTGGTTTGATTTACCGAGACTGGGCCCTCCTCTAGGATGTCGCGCTTCCGGCAGGCAACTTTCCGATCTATTGGCACGTTGCCCATCGACCCGCACTTCACCGAGTGTCGAAGCGTATCGTTGTAGCGTCCCACCCCGTGATGCGGGAGTTAAGAGCGGTCCAGTGATGTAAAATTTCGCAACCGGATGTTGCTACTATTCGTGCCGAGGGACACACTTAAACCGCGGCTTCCTCGATAGGGGAAAAAATTTCTTCGACCCCTTCGAATGGGGGAAGCGGTCGAAAAGCACCAACGGGTTAAAGCTCGGAGCTGCTAATGCAGATTTCAGAAGGTAAATTTAATTTTCATTCTGCTTCTTCCCTTGAAGATAATTTCGAATTTTTTTTTCTTTTTTTTTTCGGGGGGAAGGGGTGAGAGGTGCCGGCGGCAGGGGACGAAGGGGTGAAAATCTACAAGAAGATTTACGGACCTGCTTAAACGCATCAGAATGAAAATCAGTTTCATTAAAATCGGAGGAAAAATTTTTCGAATTTTTCTAGACGCAAGGAGGCTGGGGGTAAGGAAAAATTAAGCAAAAATCCTTTTTTTTTTTTTTTTCCTGTCGTGATTCAGCAGTTAAGTAACCCGAATTAAGGGGATCTGTTACACGTTTGATGTTATAAATTAATAAAAAGCTATGTAAAGTGAGGTGTGCATAAAACAAAGAAATGCACATTTTATTCATTCCTGTATTCAACTCCATTAAATTTTCCGCTCGAGATAATCTTTCCTTAGCTCGAGTTACAAAGTTTTTAATTGCATTCCACAAAATATAAAATGTTCCTTTGTTGAAAGCCGGGGGTTGAGGCGGGGGAGGGTGAGAGGGGGTGATAAAAGTGGGAGGAGAAAAAAAATGTCTGAAATGGGTTTTTCAGGTTTTTTTTTTTTCACCCTAATTCCCCTGTTCCTGTTGCTCTCGAAGCGAAGACCGGTGCACACCTCCCTGACACACGGGGACGAATGCGAGGTGTTGGGATTTGACGGCTCCGTGTCGGTCTGCTGGCGTTGGGGGTGAAAAAGCGAGCATTTCGTTCGTTTGCCGAGATACTTAACCCATTTAACCTCGTTGGCAACCGGTCACGTCGACGGATCGCATTCGTGCTTTTGAAAAAATGTCGGAGGTAGCGACGGGATCGTGGCAGCATCGCGATTCCGGGGTCAAGTTCATAACAGCATTCGGGGGGGAGGGAGGGAGAGGGGTTGGCGGCGTTGTTGGGGGTTTCGATCAAAAAACTTCCCGGAGACGATTTCCGCTTCGGGATTCCCATGATAATTTCGTGGGTGCGATCAATAAGCGTCAATTCGCAAATCAACGATCTTCCGCGGGCATTATATTAAAAGCCATTACTTTCGAGCCGTATCCTCCCTCGCTTTCTCGCACGGACCCCCGCTCTCCGTATTTTCTCAGCCTCTCCGCGTTATTCTCTCATAAAGTTGAAAAATATTTTCATTTTTCCTTTTATTTTCCACCCCTTCCGCACAATATTTTTCTCCCACTGTCACCCCCTCGCCCGACTGCCGCAAATGCACCATAAATATGCAGGATTCTCTTCTTCATAAAGCGTTCGACAGTATTTATCTGCGTGCGTTAAATTTCCACCCCCGTCGTCCACAGAAAATGTTTTTTCTTTGTTCGCCGTTTTCGGAGAGGGTGAATGTAAACGCGACTTTTTTTTTTTTTTTTCTATGCACGATTCGAGGGTGTTTTCGCTCGTCCGTTTCCTGAGGCGAGTCCGTCCCTTCGTTCGCTCCCCCAAAAGTCGCTTTCCGATCGCGTTAACGCGAGAAGACAAAGATCAGTCTTCCATCCCCTTCGAAC
Source organism: Ricinus marginatus (assembly GCA_028565995.1). NCBI lineage: Eukaryota > Metazoa > Arthropoda > Insecta > Psocodea > Ricinidae > Ricinus > Ricinus marginatus. Next base: position 9,157 of record JAOWBB010006741.1, read on the forward strand.
AACCCCGGTACACATAAGCGCGCGTGAATGGCAAACTTAATCTGTTAGCGGGCTTCGGCCGGAAGTGAGAAAAAAGAAAATTTTTTTTTTTTTTCATATCGTCCAAAAAAAAAAAAAAACCGGGACTCGGGGAATAAAAATAAATTTTCCTGCGACAGGAAAAGAGAACAAATTTCCTCTAGTTTAATTAAAAATGATGGATTTTGTGGGAATGAAACTGAGGAATGCGTGAAGCCCGCGCAATATTCAGCCTCGAGTAGAATAATTACTGATATTAAAATGTCGGACCATCTAATCGTTTAGAAAATATTTTTATAATATATGACTTTTAGCTTCGGCTGTGGGAAAAAAACGTGTAAAATGTTTCTAATAAAAGGAAGGAAAAAAAAGGAAAAAAAAGGAAAAAAAAAAAAAAAAAAAAAAGGAAAAGAAATTTCTTGGCGGTTTCCATCGCCTCTAATTTTCTTACGAGGTGGTGGCTTCCGCGAGGGCGACGTTCGCATTAAGCGAATTTTTTTTTTTTTCTTTTTCATTTTTCTCCCTCGCATTCCACCCCCTTCCGCCCCCGCGCAGCGAGATCTCTCGCAGCCGGATAACGGGGAAATACGAGAGGAGAGCGATGCCATCCGGCGGGAGGCGATTTTTTCCTTCTGCAAGGGGCCCCGGCGGTCGTTACCCTCCCCTGATTTATCCTTCGCCTTCGGCAGGGGCTGCGCCCCCGCGATCTCGTCGGATTTTCGGCAAATCGAACCCTTCCCTTCCCTCCGAACGGACGAGGGCGCCTCCGGCGACGGTTCTCCTTCTTTTCCGTTTTTTTTTTTTTTTCTTTTACCTCCCGCTCTGAAAAAGGAGATGAAAATAATTTCGGGCCGAGGCCTTTCCCCGGTACCTGTCCCGGCGGGGTTGATTTTCGCGTCGGCTGCCACTGCGTCGTCCGCCTCTGCGGACGGCAGGCAAGCATTAAAACAAATTCATCCGTCTGCATTTGACAGCCTGCCATTAATCGCGAGCGAGGGGGGTGGAAAAAAAAAAAAATAAATAAATAAAAATATTTTAGGGCCCGAATTAAATCTATGCAAATAATTATTTCGTTCGAATTTTAAGGAAAAAAAAAAAAAAAAATAACCCGTCGTGGCACCCAAACCGAAGTAATTAATCATTCTTTATGGAGAAAAAAAAAATTATTAATAGCAGCGCCCCGATCTTATTCTTATTCGAATATCCTTATTTTATTTTTTTTTTATTTTTTAAGTATATTAAATAATTTTTTTTTTCCAGTGGGATTGTTCCCCGTGGCAACGCCGGATTTTTTTTTTTCCCTGTCCCTTCTTTTTAACATTTAAAGGATTTTTAGGAGGCGCAGATCGTAATCCGCGGCTGATGCGCGCGAATTCTAATAAATTTTTTTGATCACTTCCTTTTTTTATTGCGCGTTCATCGCCTGCCGTTTTCGCCCGGATCGAATGTCTCTGGTGCCACGTCCGGAAACTTTCCCCCGTGCGTAAAGCGAGCCGCGATTGCCGAGCGATCGTTCGTCCCCGGATCTCTTTTGCCCGGGGAGGAGGAGGAGGAGGAGGAGGGGGGGGGGAGGAAAAAAAAAATGCTCCCCTCCGCCGTTGCCTCCCCTTCCCAAGAGGCTAAAGTTCATAAAACGACACTTTTTACCTTCTCATTTTACCGGTCGGGCCAACGTAATCGTTTTTTCCCCGTTCCACGACGTGGAAAAAATATTTATTACCGATTTCTTTTTTTTTTTTTTCGCCCCCGCGTCGCTCGACGTTCGCTCTCGAGAATCGATTTCCGCGCTCCTCCTTTTTAAACCTGTCGGAAAGAAACTTCCGCATCCCCTTTCCTTCCTTCCCCTTTCTTTTTCTGGAGGGAAGCGAACCCCTCTCCCCCCCCCCAACCTCCCGGTTAGGCAGGCGGGTGAGGGGGAGATTGCCTCGCGGTCCTCGCAGGTTACCGCGGCCGCGAACGTGGCGACATTCCCTCTGATGAGGCTTTGATTTCTTTGTTTAATATTTAACGGCTCAGTGTCGTGGCAGGCGGCAGACGCGAACGCGCGAGCCTTGCGTTTTATTCTCCCCTCGAGGAAAATGCCATCTTCCGCCTTTAATATTCGCCTAAAATTTTTTTTTTTTTATTGTCGGGGCGTTAATGTACTTAACCTTCAACCCCGGTTCAACTGCGAACGCCTATTCGAACGGGATTCGGTTAGTATTCCGTATATTACATCGAACGTGTACTTTCTTATGGAAGATCGGTCGAAGTTCGGCGCTTTCCCGCTGGTATTCCCTAACAACACCGCTTGCATACGTATATTCTCGTGCACAGTAATAACAATAAGTGTTTTTCGTGGCACGAGCGAGTTCCGGATTGGCACCTAATTTGTTTAAAATTACACAAAGGTTATTAATGAAAAAGCTGAACCGCAAAAGTTTAAACTCTTGTCCGGCGCTAATACTGTCAACGGATCGGGCCTCTGTCATTTCCATCCTTGGCGTATCCTTCCATATCCATTTCATCCATCCGCCATTTCCATCCGCGAGACGCGTTGAATCTTTTTATGTTTCTCCGGTTCGAGCAGCGATGCCGTCTCCATTGTTGTCCGCTTTCTCGATTTTCCGAATTCATTTGACTTTTTTTTTTTTTTTTTTATTTTCGGCCCGGGGAGGGAGACGACGGCTTTTTAAGGGAGATCCGTGGCGGATTTTTTCCACGAGAAGCCGTCCACGTACGAAAGTTCATTGTGGAGCTTCCCCGAACGTCTCCTGCGAATTGTTTCGCGCTCGGGTCCGAGCCGAAAAACCTCGCATTGCCTTAGCGCCGCGCTTCTTTTTTTTTTTTTTCTTCGATCTTCCGCCGGAAGGAAGTCCCCAAATCGTCGCCTACCCCTTCCTCCGCGCCTGCCATAATTGCAGTTGAGAGAACCCCTTTCCGCGCCTCTCCCCCGCACTTCGAACGAATATTTTGAATTTTCCGCCATTTTGCCGTAAACCGATGTGCAAATATTCGATATCGAATTCCTTCGGGAAAATGTCGCAACTTGGTTTGTCAGAATTAATTATTGACTTTGAGTTGCTCTCTCTCTCTCTCTCTCTCTCTGCTTTCCCTCTTAAAATCTATATTTTCATTAAAGCCTCAGTTTTAACCCGCCTCAATTAATAAATCATATTAAAGGAGACGCTGTGTTTTCGCTGCCGCGAAAGAGGTAAGAAGTCGCTGGAAAATCTTTAAAATATAATTGAAGTGACGTTAAAACGGTGTCAAACGGAGATAAAGATGAGAGCCTTTGAAATATGCACCAAAAAGAAAATGGAAAATATCTTGCGTGCACATGTTCTGTAAACCTGCCACGACAAAAGCGTGTGCGCATAAAATGAGAAGTCGCCAATACGTGAAAAATGTTTCGTACCTCGATGCGGCGTGTAATTTAATTTTTTTTTTTTTTTTTTTTTTTTTTTCTTGTCCGACGGTCTCGTCGATCATCCGGGGCGTTGCGGAGGACTCGAGTTCCTTGAGCCTTCCCGAAGGAGAGGAGAGATAAGGGAAAAAGGGAAAATTTTCCCGAACCGGTCACTTCCAATTTTCCGGGCTTTTCTTCATTCCGGATCTACATATAAATAAGACGGACCTTTCCCGTAACGAGCCTCGACGGAAACGCGAAGCCTTTAATCTGATTATCTTTAATTGCCTGCGATATTTCGCTTTTTCCCGACGTGGGGAATCGCGATGGTGGCGCCCGGGCATTTTCCCGCGGCGCAAGGCTCCGCGGTTAAGCGCCGGGCTGAAACGGCTTCCGCTTTCCGCGGATCACCATTCTTTCCGCAGCTTTGATAATTAGATTTCCTCCGAACCTAACGCAATTATCAGATCGGAGTAACCGAATGAATTCAGAGAATCAGAAAATTGAGATTTGCTTGTTTATGTATTTTAATAGGATTTCAGTTGGAGAAATTTCAACGTTTTGTAATTAGCCCCGAAATTCGCGCATTTCGCATTGTGCTTTCCTCCCGCCCGGCATCCCTGGGTCTCCGTTCCGTTTCCCGAAGGCGTCCGCGACAATCCGAATGAGTTTTGACAGGGTTTTTGACGTACGTGAAAGCGCGAGACGATTTTCACGGCAAATGGTTTGACAGAGCGTGGGGAGGGGGGGGGAGGCGGAAAAATCTCCTAAGCTTTCCCGAAATTTTCCGCGGAAGGGGGAGGTGGGAAAAAAAAAAAAAAGAAAAGAAAACTTTCATCGAGAGATCGAATTTACCGCCGCTTCGCTTTTTGCACACTTCCGCAAATCCTACGCATATGCGCGCACGCTGTTCGTGATTTATGGCTTCCGGGCGACAGAATTCGGTACCCGCGCTTTTAAAGGTCAATTTTCGTAAATGCCACCGACGGAAAAGGTCCTTAAATTATAATGGAAACACTCAAGGAACGCCTCCTCGCTCCGCAGTGGCCGAACATCCGAAATTATTCATGAATCATTAACGGCCTCGTCCATAGTTAATGAGCAGGAATCATATGCCGGGAAGAGGAATATCTGGCGCCCGGGACCGTGAATTATTCCGTTTTGCTTCATTCGATTAATTTAACGAAATTATCGGGACATCAAATTCCGCTGACCGGAGCAAAGCACCCGTGGGGACGAGCAAATCGTGACGAACGCAGCCAGGTCGCAGGAGCATAAACACACAAGGAAAATGAATAATCAAAAAGGTGGAGTTTCCCATGAAAGTTTCACGGGGTGGTGATATTTTGCGCCGGGAAATTGACGCGGGCGATGTCCGACCGGCGATTTTAGAAGGGAGAGGGAGGTTTGGAAAAAGTCGTTTTCACGGGGATGCCGCACGACGGCGGAGGCTTCGGATGTGAGGAAGTCGGAAAGGCGGGAGGGAGAGAGGAAAAAAAAAAAAAATCACGTCGCGGAAGTGGGAGTGCGATCGAAGAATGCTCCGGAAATTGCTCTGGAGCCTCCAAAATACCTGGATTTTGAAATTTAAATGGGTGGCGGAGGGGAGAGAGCGCCGTTCGCAATTTTTCTTTCCGCGGTTTAGGCCGCTTGGCGCGGTTTAAAAAAACGGTTGCGGAAGGCGGAGAGGGATGAGAGCGTGGCAGCAGACGGGGCGAAACGCGGAGGCGGAAAAGAGCGAACGGGCGTTGAGTGAAAAGTTAAATAGTAAAAGTTAATGAATAATCATAAGATATGAAAATGAAATTGAAAATGAGATTAGCACGGCAGATAAATGCCCCACGCTGGAACGATTCGCATTTCCAGCCGGGGAGGAGCAAGGAAGCGCGGAAATGGGTTAGCGTGGCGCGAGTCACCCCGAAGGGGGGCCACCCAGCTTTGGGCGCCCTTCCCGCTGCTGGAGCTGGATGCGCCTCCTTGACTCAGGCTCGGAGTTGGTCATTTCGCAATGCGCCGATAAAAAAGTTTCCCGTATCGCCATTTTGCAGGGGAACTTTTGCGGATGGCAAGCGCCTGAAAATCATTATTTACGGCGTCATTTTTATGGTGCATTTCAAAATTTTAAGACGCCTTTATCTTGCAGCAGCAGTGTTACGCGATACTCTCCCCGCGGAGTTATCTCCGAGTAATTCATGCCGTTTATGAGGATTGGCAGCACTGCTTTGATGTAACGCGACGTTAATCTTGTAACTTCCGCTTTAATCTTCTTCCGTCGCGAATCGTATTTTCCTGTAATCCCAAATCCCTCTCCTTCCCTTTTTTCTTTTTTTTTTTTTTTTCAGATATCTTTTATTATGATCCGAAAAAGAACGGGGGCTGCCTTTTTCGCCGCGCCGAACCTGAGCTTTCCAGGCGCCGCGGAGCGTTCCAGTCTCGTTTTGTGATTTTCGGGACGTTTCCCAGCTGCCGACTTTCTTTGTATTTTGCCCCTTTCAAAGACTTCCTTCACTTTTCGGGAAATTCCATTGTTGCTAACTTGCGTCCGCGTTTTCCCCGGGGTCGGGACCACCCTCGTCACAATTTTCCAGCAAAAATATTTCCGCGATCTTTGAAACTCGCTCCTTTTGAATCCGTTTTTTGTGCCAACCTAAGGTTTCCCCAACCTTCTTAAGAGGAAGCTTTAGAAGTGTAATTTTTAAAAGGTTTGGCAGAATTTTTAATGTCCGCACCTATCGATTTCCCTGCTTCGGCTGCCGCAAAAAACCTTTCGCGGCACGTTCCGCGTATGAACTCCGAAAGGCAAAGGTTTCGCGGATGATCACCGACTACCCCCCCCCCCCCCGGGCTTTTAATTTTTTCCTTTCCCGAATTCGTTTTCGCGTCGAGAGATCACTTTCTGGCGTCTTCCAGCGGCAAACCTTCAAAAAACCGCATTTTCTCAGTTATTCATTTATTTATTTACTTTTTTTTTAAGATTCTCGCTGTCGGGGAACCGTTCATCCCTTTTCGGAAAAATTTCCCCAGAAATTTTCAAGGAACTTGGACGGTTTTCCCCGCTGTTTGTCGAAATTTCCGGGGCTTCCTCCTCCGACTTTTCATTATCAAAGCTGCAAAACACTTCTTGTCTGCTCCGTTCCAGCTTTCCGCATCACCGGGGACCTGCCTCTGCGAACGGGTCACGGTTTTTCGTCCGGATCTCGGAATCTTTATCTTTTCTCTCTCTCTCTCTCTCTCTTTCTTACCCTTAGCCTCCTTACCCCATCGATGGGAAAATAGGAAATATAAATAAAGAATCTCTGCCGGGGAAAAGGAATTTGAATAAACAATATCTTTCAAAGTTAGTCCCGGAAAAATTCCTATCTTGTTTGAATTTTCATTAAAAGCATTCTGGTCGGGAAATAGTTCAAATGCTTCCAATGTCAAGCTTTATTTCAATTTCTTTCTCCACCTCGTTTCTTCATCTCCTTTTCCTTTTCTCATTATTAAAGAGATTTACATTATTTCAATCTGAAATTCGAAAAAGCCGTGGACGGGGAAGAAACATAATTATTTTCTTTTTTTTTTTTTTTTTTTTTTTTCCGAGAGTCAGGGACCCAAAAGCTATGACCGACTTGGCGGAAAATGCATTTAGGGTTGATTAAGGGATCGCTCTCATCCCCGGAAACCCTCGACAATCATATGTTAATGGTAATTGTGCGAGCTCGTTCAACGGGGGAACGAAAAATTGCCACTTTTTTTCCCGTCAATATTGAAGTAACCCAAACTAATTAAGTGCTAAAAAGAATTTTTCTTCGGGGCTGTGAAAAGGGCAAAGGGTCGGGCGGGGGTGGTTTTTCGCCGTCGAAGTTAAAACAAGATGCATTGGGAACGGTGACTTGCTGACGCAGATTAATCGACTAATTTTTCTTTCTCTTCCGGGGGAAAAAAAAAAAAGGCGGGAAAAATGAAAAGTAATTTTCCAATAAAAATGAATGTAAAGTGAAATTTCAAAAAATTTTCGCCGATATTTATGGTTACTGTCAGGTTCCCATGTGCAGTAAAAAATATTTTTTTTTTTTTTTTTTACTTCTGGTCAGAAGCTTTTTTGTTTCAGACGAAAAAAAAAAACCGGAACTGCTGCGGGATTTGAATTGAGTGCAAAATGAATCGGGGGGGGGGGGGGGGGGGCAGAAGGAAAAATTCGTCCGATCGAGCCGGAAACGGGATCGGGTGAGACGCCATGCGAGTTGGCACGTAAGGTATCAGCGAGACTGCCCTGTTTCGTTGAAAGATCCCGCTGCAGGAATTTTCCCGGCCTCCGGTTCGTACCAAAACACGTATGCCATGCTGTAGTGAATCGCGATTCGTGCACGAGCCCCCGGGTTTTAATTTCGACCCCGTTACGTTGGGTTTCCCCGAGAAAATCAAGGCAGTTCCGTATCCTTGTTTCGCGTCAACGTACAATGTCAAAATCCGAAATCATTTTTCCGGGCTCATTAGCAGGGAATTTTCCCCATTTAAGCAGTCTTTTATTTTATAATCTGAAAATCCTTTAACTTTTCGAGGGATGTTTTAATTTTTGCGGATGGCTTTCGATTTAAACCCCTCATTTCGGCGGCGGGGAGAACAAAAGCAAAAAAAAAAAAATTTCCCACCCTTGACGGTAGAAATCCAGAATCGTTCAGTTCCTCGGAACGATTTCAGGGGGCTTGAATCTGTTTGAATCTGTTGTCCGCGGACTTTTAATCAGGTTGCGCTGTGAATTTCCGCTGTCGCGCATTCCGACAGGCAGCTCGCTCCCCGCCTCACCCCTTAAAGCCCCTCAATTTTTTTTCTTCCTCCAAGGGATTGAAAATTCCGCAGCACCCCCGAAATGGAGAAGGCATTATTTGAATTAATCAACGCATACAAGGAGAAAATTCCCGCGCTTTCCCAACAGCGGAGGAGGAGGTTAATTTGGCAAGATGGGTTTCCTCTTTATTAACCATGTTCGACTGGTTTTTAGAGCGGGTTCGGTTTTTCAAAAAAAAAAAAAAAAGGAGAAAAAATTCTTGCACCGAGAAACCAATTTGTCTTTTTCGTTTAACCACCCCCTCCCCCGGAGGGTAGGGGATCATCATCCACCACGTGAACGCACATCAAATCACGTTTTTGTCCATCAAAATTTTGCGGGGGGGGGGGGGGAGGGGCCAACAAATGACTTCGTCCGGAAAGGCCGCGAAATTAACATCCCAACCCTTGATTTTCCAGCTTTTTAAATTCCTCCCTCCTCCCCCGGGGAGGGGCATGAAAAGGTTTTGTTATGATTTTGAAACAACGAAAGCGTAAAGCGCGCTCCGCGTGTGGGCGCGTGGAAAATCTGCTCGCGGGTCATGCGAAAGAGAATCGCGGATTGACTTCGAACGGGGCCAACGGCGGAAACGGAAAATCTTCCTTTGCCCGAAGCGCGGCGCGCGGCTACCGGAAGAGGTTGCAAGAACAGATTTTCCCTTTTTCCGGTCGAAATGGGGAAGCTTCCACGGCGCGAGTCGGACGCTTCGTTCGCTTCCCTCTTGCGCGCCTCCCGCATAGAGGGGAAAAAAAAAACTGGGAAATTTTTTCCCCCGCAGGCAAAGTGTAATTTATGTTATTTGCCTTATAGGATAATAAATAAAAGGGATATGAACGCGAACAAATTCGGTTTCCCGAGTGTTTCTGTTAGGCGCGAGAGGACCTCGACCTGCAGCCTCTCTCCGTGGATCGGTTTTAATTAATTTAACAGAAAAACGAAAAAAAAAAAAATATTTCCCTGGTTTTTGGGAAAATAAATCCCGTTCTTAAACAGGGACAAAAAGCCATTTTTTTTTTACAAGTGAAAAATTTTCCGGAAGGAGCGCTGCATCCCCGACGGAGCCGGCCCGGGCCTCCTTCGATACACGGTTAAGATCCACTAACTTGAGTGCACCCTTCCCGACTCGCATCCCTTATTCCCGGTTTTTTCAATAAAATTCCCTGAAACATTTTATTCAAATTGAGTTCAAACTTAACAATACGAGTTTGAATGGTTTTTTTTTTCCTCTTCTTTAATAGCCCATTTAAAATCTTCTTCTATGAGATAAGTGATACCGAGAGGAGTTACGAGGAAGCTTTATACTTTTCTTTATGGTATCCGACTTTTTCTTCCTCCCCTACGATTCCTGTGCCTTCCCTAACCTCTTTTACCTCCCCGTTTAATTTCCCCCCTTCGCTTTTTCATTATCGCGGGCGCGGGCGATGCCTCGGTACCGCCGTCGTCCGAAGCGACGGATTTTGACTCGCTTCGCTTTCCGCAGCCAACAGCGTTGGGGGGGGGGGGGGGGGGGGGGGGGGGGGGGGGGGGGGGGGGGGGGGGGGGGGGGGGGGGGGGGGGGGGGGGGG
>JAOWBB010006742.1:0-18935 GCA_028565995.1 Ricinus marginatus
GCTAAGGAAAAATAATTGTCACTTAATCGCAGTGTAGGCACTTAGAGTCAAAGATAAGCATTTCTGACTTAACCCAGGCATCCATCGTTTTGCAGGGAGAAAGGTCCCTTGCTGTGCGCTGTGGGGATCACTCCGCGCATTCTTCTTGGCAGCTTTTATCCGCGATCGGTCGGGAAACGTTCGTAAATCACCGTCACCGGACGCCAAACTAAGGCGCCGACGACTTTTCCAACTGCCCATCCGCGATTCGGACTCTCGTGACGCGAATGCGACTTCGCTGCAGAGCGGGTCACGTTCGCATAAGCCTGTGCTCGGTGATGGAAATACGAACAGAAAACGATTCGTCTTCGTCAGCATTCCTATGTTCCCGCTCGAAACGTAGGAGAAGCCGAAAAGAATGTCGCTCTCTGGTATTAAGCCGCTAATTTGCGTCCGAAACGCGACGAGAATCTCTTTCATTTGGGAAAATGAAGAAGTTGAAGAAAAAAGAAGTGAAGACAAATCGGATAAGTAACCGCCGTTCGGAGAGTGAAACGTTGTTAATTCCCCGAGCAGTTCGTACAAGCACGTCGGGGCAAGGGCGAGGGCACCTCGTGTCGGAGTTTAACGTTCGGATGACGGCCGGCAGCGGCCCGGATCGGCGAAGCTGACGCCTTCCTCCGGGAGGCCGTCCGCGTCCGTCCGGGAATCGAAATATAAACATTCGCGTGAAAGATGCCGAAGCAAACGTTTTGACATTTCAGGCGTCGATTCAGTGTCACTTTGAAAATGGCACGTAATCGGAATGCGCTGCGCGAAAATATTTTTTGGCACAAATTCCGCCGGAAAAAGGACGCTCGAAAATCGTGCCAACTCCGTCCGCCCAACCTCGAACTGGAGGAATGTCATTCACTGGCAGCGAACGCAGCTAAATGTCCGAGCTTCTTCACGTCCGAAGCTTTTTAAGAACGGTCGCGACCCACTTAGCGTGCGTCCGATCCGCAGACCCGAGAGGGAAACGTTCTCCGCTCGCAAATTGCATTTCTTCGTCGGACAATGCTGCCAACGGCTGACGGTGAAATTTCTCCGCTTTCGCGGTTCTCCTCAGTTAACCCAACCTATCTTCCGGAAGCCACACCAGCTCGCGAATGGTACCATCCGGTAAAATGGAAGCGCAAGTGAGATGGACGCCACCCGACGGACCGATCGTATCGAACAGTCACGGACAAACGGATGGACTTGATGGTAATCGGGTTCGGCTCATACTCGGCTCCGCGATTTCGAGCGATCGGTCACCGCTGCAAAAGGGTAACGTGCCCGAACCGCATCTTTCTCTCCATCGATCACTCTGGAAGGACGCCTTTCCATCACTTCGGTCGGCCCTCCCGCTGACCCATTCCGACGCCTCCGCGTCCGACGATCCGGAAGACGGGCGAGTCAGTCAGAACGCAGACTCCGACAGGAGTCTTTGATTTGGTCCATACCTGAAAGGTTGCGTCGCCTTTGCGATTCAGGAATGGGGCTTCCCCTGCCGCATCCCTGCAGAAAATCGAGGAAAGATCCCGAAGTCACGCTGTTCACAACTCCCAACGAACGTGCTTCAGAAATGATCGTGAGAGATTTAATGCGTTCAAGTTTAACCCCCCGTTCTCGGTCCATTTCGAAGATCGGCGACCGCAGCCCGTTTCCTCCGGCGTTTTCCTTATTTTCGGATTCTTCTACAGAGGCACCGTTTTTCTGACAGCTCTTTCGCGGAGGCCCCCCATTCAAGAGGTGCAGATTCTGATTCAAACTGACTTGCGAACGGTGCTCGTTCTCGTTGCGGATCGGCCGAAAGCCAGCCACCGAAGAGAAGGCTCTGCCGCTCGGGCGTTTCGACGCCGGAAAATTCATCTAAAGCATGATTTACGAAATTCCGGACCGATCCGAGGGAAATAAGGAGCTCGCAAAATTTGGGTCCCTTCGAGCTGTTGGAGGTTCGAACGTCGAATCAGAGCGAGATCAATAAGAGATCTCCTCATTTGCCAGATTGGCAGAGCTTTACATAATTGAGAGCTTTCGGGTGAAGCCAATCGTCCCGCGAGGAACCAGCTCTCGGGGGGGCATCTGGAAATGTCTCGACGATATTTTTAACATAAATTAAAATTGCAAAAATAAACAAATAATTCTTGGCAGAGTTGGAAAATGGGGCGCCAAAGGATCGCTCTCCAGACTTCTCCGATCTGGCCGCGGCTCTTGCTCCTGATGCCGCGCGATTGCGGTCTCTCCTCCTGACCGATTTTCAGCGAACGGGAATGAATTTTGGCCCGCGGCCCTCTGCAACGGCCCCGGCGCAGTCTCGAGCTTTGGGCCCGCTGGAAAAGCTCTAAAACCAGTCTGAGGTAAAGGGTAACCTTCTGAGCGCTTCCGCCGATCTGGCGTCTCCGGAACACATTCCCGAGACGTTTTTACCCGCTTTTTTGAAATCTGGGAGATCACCGCGCTTTCATATTCCGGGGGCTTTTCCAGAAGCGCAGTCCCGACAAGGCGGAGGATGTGCCCCGGGTTTTTTTTTTCTCCCGGCGAATCGGAGATATCGCCGGCGGGGAAAAAGCGAAATTGTTTCATCGAAGCGTTCGCCTTGCATCGCAACACAAGAATGGGAAAAATTTTCGATTTCGAATCCTCTCGAACGATATTTTCATCACATTTCAATGCGTTTATATACGATCTGGAATATCCAGAATGCGGTCTGTATCTCCGCATCGCCGAACGTTCCAAGCGTAAATTAACCCGTAAAGCCTCACAAAGAGATACCTTATGCGATCCAAACGCGGTGCACGCTATTAATATCGAAGGGCCGAGGAAACAAAAAGGCGTCGTTTAACACAGAAATACATTAATATTGCACGTAACCGTTTACGATGTTGCAACTGCTAACCTACAAAGATTTCGTTGTGTTGTGAAAATTATGCACGAAAAAATGCATTAAGCACATTTAAACGGTTCACAAAAATCGCTCAGCGTCTTTCTGTCGAGATCCCATGATCCGTTTGCCCGATTTCGAGCAGTGCACTCGCACCGTGCGAGATCGTGCATCGCCGACAAGTGCAGCGACTGCCTTAACGGACGGGACACATTTCACTTTCGCCTTAGACGAGAATTGCCGGGCAAATACCTAAAAAAACCTGTTTCTTTAGGGCTCACATTACTGCACATCTTTCCTTATGCAACCGACCTGTTGCGGTTACTGCCAAAGCAGAATTCTGTTTAGGTTCTGACATCATCTTCGACAATGACCTTGGCCTTGATATCTATTAACCGGCTGAATACGTTTATCGCATTCCACGCGCATTGCTCTTTCGGTGCCCCCGGTGCGCGGGCAACCGCCTTCCGGGCCCGCTGCGGCCGCCGGCGCTCGGGTCTCGGCACCGCCCCACGGTAACCCTCCGCCGGGGTGCGGGGCGTCCGCCCCCCAAAGCGTCCGCACGCCCCGCTTCGAAGCGGACGAGGGACGGGCTCCGAAAACGGAACAAATTGCTTTTCCCGCGGTGGAAAAAAGGAAAATTCGGTTTCAACTTTCCGAAATCGACAATCCCCGATCTGACTTGCGGCATTAATCATATCCCGGCGGCCGAAGGCGGTTTCTCCTTCATTTCAGCATCTTGCCATATTTCGCGATGCAATCGTTGCCGCGTGCAAACCGTCTGAAACCGAATTTTCGATCCACGAAAAAGTCCGGAGAGATGCCTTCGAAGGAAGAATGCAGAGTTGACACCCTCCCCCCCACACCGCAGGCAACTGCCCCCCGTCGGTCCGCACTGTGTCCCCGCAGCAGATTCAGGCAACGCGCGTCCGAGCGAATTCCAGCAGCGCGTTCCGAAGTTTGGCATTCGCCCGCCTTAATTTCTCGCGTTTCGATCGCTGTACCTTTTTCGGGGACGACTCCCGGAGCTGGCCACCTTCGGTGAGTGCTCCTTCCCCGGCAGTTTATCATCCAGCAAAAGGCGCCGATCTTTTCCACCGCGTCGGATGTTCCAACGTAATTTCGATGCTTTCCCGCGAGACATCAACGCGTCTTGCGCGCAGCGATTTCCCAACGACGAGACAATACAAAGAGGGTTATTCGGTTAGCGTAATTGCGGGTTGTCCAACGTTCGGCCACGCCCATCTAAATGCTTCGGATTAGATTTGCTTCTGGAAACATTTCGAATCGGGAAAAGTCACGGCTTTTGCCGCCCGAGGAGGGCAGACTCAACCGCAATGGAAGTGAAACGGTTCCCCAGGGGGGAGGCTCGCATGGAAAAGGCGACCGTTCCGAAAGGTAACGAAAAATGGAAAATTCGATCTTCTCCGAACCGGAACAAGACGGGGCAGTGATGCCGTCGCGATGTCGCCGAGGGCGGGAATCAAAATGCGCATCTCGAGCACATCCGGTCAGCCGAATCCTGGGGATTCTCGGGCATTTCGTGCCTGAAAAAAATGACGGCTTTTGCGGAAAAGCACGTTCAGAGCTCGGATGAAAATTTCTGGACTTTTTCTGCTCCGCTGTCAGACGTTAAAAATTTTCAATTTCGAGACGGTTTCGCTCCCTTCAAATTGAGGCTCATTATTAAGAAAATCCCTTTTTCTTTGCGCCTTTGTTAATGTATTTCTTATTGCTGAAGGTTTTATTCATAATAAAGTTTCTTAAAATAAAATGAATAAATTTCTGCCTGAAAACGAAGCGGAATTTCCCGGGACATCTTCCCGAAATGGAATAAAATATTTCACCGTATTTAAGAGAGATGAAATATTACTACGCAACAAATTTTGAAAAGAAAATGACGATTGAAGAACGCTGTTAATGCCTTGAAAATTAGTTCACAAAGAATGAGAAAGGACATTCGCTCATTCGGATTTGGTTTGAACTCCGAAACGCTGTCATTGTCATCTCCTATTTCGCAGAGGAAAACGTTCTGCGAGTAACGGAGCCTTTGCGCTTTCGCGGGGGGCGGGAACGAGGACCCCCAACGGGGCGCAGCCAAACGTCGCCGGGGATGGAAGCGAGCGGGAGCACCAACAGTGCGGACGAGCCTCGAAAGTCGCAAAAATTCGGCTGCGGGCCGTCAGATCCGGTCCTGCCGACCTCGCGAATCCGCAGCATCGTCCGCCGGATTCCCCTCGCACAGCAGCAACCCAAATCCAGATCCGCGGCACCGAACCCAGTGCTTCGTCCAGCGAAGCATTTCGCGGCCCCACGGCGCAACAGTCCGCCGGCTCGTTCGCATGCGAAGTGTCTGAATTTCAAAATGGCACGCTTCGCCAAAGTATCCGCCCCGAAGATAATTTAAAGCATAACATCAGAAGACATTATTCAAAATTTAATTTTTAAACCGATGTAGGTGTTTAGATATAAATTTAATTGCAGGGAACACGCAAATTGAACGCCGCAATTCCGCTCCCGCGAGATTTAAACGACGTTTTCGACCATTCCCTGATACGAGCAAAAAAAAAAAAAAAAAAAAAAAAAACACGTTTGATGAATGTTAAATATCCCGGTTATGCGTTACCTTACACTGCCGGCAAAGCCCGGGAGAGCATTTTCCACCTTCGAATGCGGGCTCCGATTCCACTGGGTGCACATTTTCGAAAAGGTGCACAATCCGCGAGGTGACAAAAGGCAGCGGATGCACATTCCGAAAGTAAAAAATATTCACGGCCGACGTGGCAGAGGAACAAAGCATCCCTCGAGGATGAAATTTCGACGTTGTGTATTATTAATCTCTGCCGTCGCCATTCTTCCCCGCCGGTTGGGGTGCAGTTCCGTCCCTTAACGCTCTTCTCCCTTCAGTCACACATTTTTTCCCCTTGGTTATTTCGACAGCCATCAGACATTTAACTTTATTAACTGAGAGCCGAGAAATTTTTCTCGTCAGGAGACGGATTCTGACGCTCGACTTGTGTCGCAAATGAATGCTGTTCGCCCGGCGAAGGAGAATTTAAGCGCCTTGTCCCGGCGACAAACCGCTCACGTTTAATTCCCTGACAGTGGCAAGGTTGTTCTCCCAGCGCAACGCTTTGGATTCGTCACCGGACCGTCTGGACGGGGAAATCTCGGTGCGGACAGGAATCTGCGAAACGGGGCGAAATGTTCCCGTCCGGTCAACCGCGAACGCGAGGTTCGGCAAACGACAGCAAGGCTCTTTTGACCTGCCAATTCAACATCTTTGGAGCTCACACCGCGGGCGTGTTTCGGGAACATGTTCCGGCCGCAGACGTGACACCGGAGCAGCGATCGCTCGTCTGACTCGCGAAACGCCGACTTAGGAAAACCGCTGCCGCTGCTGTCGGACGAAGGATATTGCGGCGATGTTCGCCATCCGCTGAATAAGAAACGTTTTTCATTTTATGCGCCGCTCGAAAGACGCGGGTTTTTGCTACTTCGCTGAAGTCAGGACTCGGCGTTTTCTTCGCTCTGCGCATGACCCGCCGCGATTGCGTGGACGACGTCAGTTTGGTGAGTCCGGAGACGGAAATAATCGAAAAAACGAAGACGATCGAAAAGAAGGAAAAACTTGCGGTGTTCGCGTGAGGTTTATTAAGGCAGTGCACGAGGGCAAAGGAGCACACCGTGGCCGGCCCTTGGAGTAGCGCAGCGAGGTGCTGCCGATTTACCCGTGTGGAGCTCATAAAATATTCGTAGCAGGCTCTTCAGTTGCGGCTAAAGTTGAGCTTCGTACTCGTTTACGTGCGTGACCCCCTTGGCGACCGGTTTGGCCCGTTCGTAAAATAAATAATCTGGGTCCGAGATATCCTCGGATACCTTTCGAGAAGCTTGAAAAACCGGAAGAAAGCAAGGGGATGGGAAAAGAGAGCGGGGGAGGGGGAGCGCTTCTTCCCGTTTCCGTTTCCGATTCCCGCGCGCGCGCACCGCCGTCAGGACGGAAGACACCTTTCGAAAGCGGCTGATTCGAAGGGGGAAAAATTCAGAAATTGACGTTATTATTAATAGCCTGGCAGCATTTCAGAGCGAAGCCTTTGAAGTTTTCGGCGCTGGCTTCGAATGCCGCGCTTCCGACGTGCCGCGATCGACTGGGAACGCTCCGCAGTGGACCGCGCTGCTGCCGGCAGGAGCCGTGCGGTCGCAGCCGAGGTCGGGAAGCGATGATTAATGCTTTCCTTATCGCTGTTGACGCTGCCGCGACCTTGCTCCCGTCGATTTTCGAATCGGTTCGTCGAGGCCCACCGCGCGGTCCGCGTTTTCTCGATGCCCCGTCGGCGTCTGGCTTCGCATGTTCGGTCCGTAATTACGCGATTAGATCGTTCGTTGCTTTCCGAACCGCGCCTCGATTCCTCTGCAGGCATTCACGGAGATCAGATAACGCATCGCAAGGGCTTCGCCCCGCGGGGATGCGCCGGAGGTGCGACCGTTTTTTGGGGCGTGTCAGATCGACGCGATACTGTCCGCGAACGATGCCGATCTGGAAGGACGACCCCCGGCGAACCTTTGCCGGATCCGCGGCACTCGCCGAAGCTCCTCCGTTGGAATCCCGCGCAACCTTGTAGAATTCGCGCAGTTTCTTTCATTCCATGCATAGCTAATAACGTTCGCGACGAGCCGCACACACAGAGATCGAATTCCATTTCGCTTTACCCGAGATTCCTCCTTCGCCGCGAGGGTCTGCCCGGCATATTGATATGAATATTTCAATACAAATTATAACCTGAGCGTATTGCCAAGACAATGGATTTGGTTTTTTTTCTTATGCGGTGTAATAACCATTTCCGTATTCATATTGTAACTCTGTCAGTGTGCCATAATAATAAAATATATAAGTCATAAAAACGTATTATTATGCATGTTTAATCATATATTATATCATACGGGCCCGAATCGTGCGTCATCGCCTTACTTTCGTTTCAAGGTCAACTTTATCACACGCGGGAAAGCGAATGAAAATCGCCGATGCCTCCGCGTTTTCTCCACTTTTCCTTTGACTCCCCGAAGGATTTCGCAGGCAGCGGCCGCCGTTCGTTGGAAAAATTCCCCGGAGAGCAAACATCAATCGGGGAAAGGTTCCTTTATCGAACGGTCGAACGTCCGCCGATAACGGCGTTCGGTCAACCGTAAAAGTGGAGAGTTTCACTCCATTGTGGTACTCCGGTGGAACGCGTTTCTTTATGCCTCGCCGGCAGAATTGGGGCAACTGTAAAATTTATTGTCGTCATATTTCAAAAGCTTTCGTCGAACGGGTTCTTCTTGACAAAAAAGCTTTTGTCTCCGGGTAATTAACTTTGTCGGGTCGAAATGTCTTTTTCCCCCATCCCGTTTCTTTCTTGGTTTCCCAAGGTTGGATAATTTATTAAGAGGAGCTAACGATCGATTTCGTTTCCGCGGTTTTCGAAGCCGTGCGCGGTCACCGAGCGATTCCATCGATCGGGCTTCGCGAGAATCGCGATCCCGGTCGCCCGGCGGCTCGCGAATGACACTCGCGAGAATCGAATTTTTCGATTCGACTCTCTCGACGTCCCGGCGAAAGCGTGCCGGATCCCGGATGCTTTCTCCGGCATCCGCAAAACCCGGAGTCAAAACTTTTCGGGGAGCGGTTTCTCCGCTTCCCCTTACCCCTTCGGCCTCCTCCCCTTAGCGTTGAGCGGATGATTAACCCCGATGCCGTACTTTTCCCCGGTTTTGCACGGGGAAGCAACCATTAATTAAAATGTTTCGGACTTCTCGTTTCTTCCCGGTGATTCTAATTCATTGAATTAGCGAAACTTCCCCGCGATAAACGAATTTACCCCTAAGTGGAAACAAAAGCGAGGAATTTCGGCGTTCGCACGACCGAGCCGCAGGAAGAGTTTACACACCGTCAGATAGGCGCAAATCGCAGCTCCCCCGGCAGTCCGGGGAAAGAAAAGCGCATCGCCCCGGTTAAATAAGATGCTTTCCCAAAGCATCGTCTGGATCTGGGAAATCCGTCCGGAGAAGCGTCCGAGACTGCAGCAGGATGAAGGCAGATTTTCCCGGCACGCTTTCCGGTTTTTTACCGGTTGAAACGGCAGTTAAAAGCACTTATTGAAAAGGAAACGTTCGAAAGGCAATGGTTGGCTCAGCTTACTTCACTATTCCGGCAAGAATATTTAATTTAGTTCATTTAAATCCGTACGGAGGAACGTGATACTTGTTCTTTTTACGTATATACATTTTTTACTATAAAGCATCCAAATGCGTTCGATTAATGTATTTCTCAAGTTTTGCAATACACCAATAATGTTGGGGAAAGGAGCGGCTTCGGGTGTATCCCCAGAATGGCAGGATTTACAACCTCACCCAAATTACATGCGAACTACAAGTTTTTTTTTTTTTTTTTTTTTTGTATTTTCTCCTTCCGCGTGTACTTTTTCAAGAGTTTCTGCATCAGGCGTATTCGAAGCACGTTGCTTAACAGCAGCGGGGGTTGGCTCCTTTTTTTTTTTTAACGGACGGCGAAAAAAAAAATGGGAGCCCTGCAACGCGGCGAGTCACACTCTCGGACGGTTTGAGACGAACCGGACGCGGGTTCGCGGAGGCCCTTCCCGCGCCGCGATGCCTGCCGGAAGGAGGAAGGAATCCGGAATCGCGGAGGTTCCCTCCGCAGATGCGCCGGAACACTCGAATCCCGCAACTTCCCGCTGCACGGCCCCCGATTTCGTTTTTCCTCGGTTCGCTCGCAGGTCCCGCACTTTTGCGACCGATCATCACCGGCGTCATTTGCCTGGCGCTCTCCTCTCGCAAGACACCAGCGTATGCGGGAAAAATCTTTTCAGGTTCGGGACATGGTAAAAAAAATTTTAAATGAAATCTCAGTTTGACTTTTCCGCGACGGGGCCGCGCTTGGACCGCGGAACGTCGAATCTCCTCTTTTTTCTTCTCCCGAGAACGGGACCCGATCGCTCGGTTAAAGAGCGGTCGTGAAAGAAACCGTGGAAGACCGACGTCAAGCCCTCCATAGATTTCAATCCAATTTGTCCGGTTAAAATTTTCAAAATGGATCTTATTGTAACGTGTCATATACTTGTGACGACCAATTAGCATCACGTTCAAAATATAAAAGGTGATCCTTCACGGGTTATAAATTGCATTTTACCATGATTTACAAATATTCAACCGTCGAGAGTTCCTTATGATTTCGGGTCCGACTGCTTCGATTACGACTGCTTCCTCCAAAATTTTGTCCCTTGTCGTGTCCGTCGTGAAATTATTTCGGAAACGCGAAAATTTTACCTTCCTGCTTGTCTGCCGCGCAACTTTTCACATTGTCGGGATGGATATAATTTCCGAGACCTTCGAAACTAATAATTCTCATTTTTGCAATGGAATCTTCGACGAGGAGATTCATTTAACGTAACTCAGCAGTTTCGAGTCCGCACTCCGTAAGCATTTCATTTTTTTCAAATCAGGCTGCAAGTACTCATAAGCATTTCGTTGTTCGAACAGGAACGGTATTTCGACGCGGGGGGGGGATGCAAAAATCCCAAACGGAACCGCGTTCCGGGGGCCACGTCGTCGGTTTGAAACAACCGCTCAAAACGGATGATGTGAGCCGACTGCGGCTCTGCCGGACGAAAACGGAAGAGCGGCGCCTCGGAATCATCGGAAATCTCCCTTTTATCTGCTCCCGGGAAATATGCGGAAAACCCTTCCGCGTCCGTTCGCACCATGCCGGAGAGTTCGAGCCAAAAAACCGAACGCGCGAATCTTTTAAAGCCATACTTCGGAAAGTCAGTTGCGTGCGTGTCGCAGTAAAATTCAATAAAGCGGGCTGGAGAAAAGCGTCCTGGGAACCGTTTCGTCGGGCGTAAAATTTTATGGCTAAAAGGGCCACGTCGGAAGGGAAGGAAAAAAAAAAAAAAAAAGGAAAAGGAAGAAGATTGAGATCTATGAAATAACGACACTTCAGAGTGTGGAGCGCCGGGGCAGATTCTGGAAAAATTCTGCGGATCCAATACACTGAGTAAACAAAATGTTTGTTTGCTGTTTCCTAGTTCTCCCGATGGTTCCTGTTGATGCAGCACAAAAGACGAAAGAAAATTTTTTTGACCGAGCGAAGGTTTTTCACATTATCCGGCGCTCGGATGGGAAAAAGCTTTCCGAGCGGAAAGAGGGTAAACAGAAGCCTCAATTTTCCGAGGATTTTCCAGCCACTTATTAGAAAACGAGAACTAAATGGAAAATGGAGTTCTTAATCGGGTAGGCAGAAATGGGAAAATTTTTTTGGGCCGGGACTTCGAAAGATTAAACCCGCGAATTTTCAGCGAGGGTGCATCGAATATTTGAGCCCGCGGGCCGACGTCGATCTCGCTACGTCGGGATCGAGTTCGAGAGTTGGGCCGACGGATTCCGGATGCCGCGAATCCACGCTTTGGTTTTCCGGATATTCCGGCGGCTCGAGGAAGTCGCCCTCTCCGGCAAGGCGGCGAGGACCGAATCCGACCGAGACGGGCAAAGTTCCTGCGTGCGTCGCATCCGCTGTGACAAGTTGAAGATTTGGTGAAGGGCCTGGTCCCTGACACGTCTTTTAATTCCTTTTCGACTCCCTTATCCACCATTCGATCTTATTAGCCGACAGATGCACAGCAGCCCTCATCGCTCCATTGGGAAGTTCGTTCTCACGTTTTACAAGTTCAAGCTCCCAGCCGATGGGACGAACTTATAAATTAATTGACGGCTAATGCGGCTCCGTTCGTTTTCTTTCCGACATTCCTGGCAAACGATGCGGAGCCCTTAGCACTGGCGTCCGGTTGCGCATCGACGCGAGTCACTTTTACCCCGACGGCGACAGGCACAGTTCGAAAGCCTCCTCGCCCCGCAGACTCGTCCCGTTCTCGGGGGTCGCGAACGGTACCCCGAGGAAGCTGACAGCGGACCCGATCCTGCCTTGGTTCCGCCGCTGCTGCTGAGACTTGATTTGTACGGCAGTCCTAAAGCGACGAAAATAGCAAAGATTCTTATGAGTTGATATTTAAAGAGTGTTTACCTAATCAAGAACCGAGGTCGTCGTTGTGCAAACATTTCTGCATTCTTTGTTGCAAAATATTTGCGCATTCTTGGCTCTTGTTTGCAAATGCAATTCTATATAACGACGGATTTGGCAAATTAAGAGCAGGAGGGAAAAAAAAAAAAAAAAAAAAAAAGAAAATTGTCCTGTCGTAGCGTGCGCTCTTTGTACGTCAACTTGACGGCGAGTGACACGTTTCCCTTTCGGTCTTTCGTCGGGACCTCCGAAGGACGCTTCGAAACCCAAAAATAGCAGCGGCAGCGGACGGAAAGAAGCGGCTTTTGCGTTTCGACTCCGATTGCCCCGCAGCAAATCGGGAAAGGGCAAATGCGAATCTGTCGCTGAGATATCGAGCACCTTTTCCGCGGGTCGCCCCAAAAAAACGCAAACCCCCGTCAGCAAGCGCGGACAAATATACCCGCGTCAGAGTTCCAAACTGTGGATTGCAAAAGTGAACCTAACGGGTGAAGCCTTCCGCGGTTAATTTACGTGCCGCTTTGATCAAGTTTTAGGGCCCGGTTTTTGTCGGGAGCCGAAAGGTCAGCAAAACGGACCGCTTGGATAAAAAAGGTTCGTTGCACTTCGATGCCCCAAAAGGCAAACTCGTTTTTCCTGCGGCTGACCGTCCGCCGTTTCTCGCCTCAGACCAACAGTAAAAATAAAATATTCTCAATTGATTATTTATTGATTTCGACGGTAAAGCAACTCCACGTTTGGGAGCCGAGGTAATAAGGTCTTCCTCGTGGCAAACTTCATTATATCGAATGTTATCCGTGTAAACGCACGTGGGTAACACGCTGTTCCGGGAGACTTGGTCTGCTGTCGGGATCATTCTTAGGGAAGGATCGGGCAACTCGTTAAGGAATTGTTACGTAAAATTTTCACGTCTCAGGAAAGCTCCGAAACCGAGTTACGCACAGCCGACGGACATCTCTCGCAGCTTTGGTGCCGCGGCCCCGCTTCAACATTATTGAAATCAATTATTTTAACCTCTAAAACCATCTCGTAGATAGAAATGCGAAGGTCGCAGCCAATTTCTGATGTCAGCAAAAATTGCTCCGATTAAAAATCCGTCTGCGACGTCTGCAGCTCGGCGGACCACCCCGATTCGCCCCAACAGCCGCCGCTTTCCGACGCGTCCCTTTCAGGTAACCCTATCGCGGGGGGCGGCCCCCGAAAACGGTACGGAGGAAGGGAGGCGTCTGTCGTCGCAGATTCGGATTTTCGTCGAAAGTGGGCCCTTTTCCGCCCCGGGAAGGAAAACGCTTTCGTTTCCCCTCGGGAAATCATTTTTGAATTAATTCGATCGCTCCGATGGCCGAAGGAAGATTTTTTTCCCCCTGCCGGGAACCGGGGTTTCGGGATTTTCTTCCCAAAAGCCGAGAAAGCTCTTCCCGGTCAACCGTCGGCGGCGGCTCGGGGGCAAGACGGAATTTCCCGATTTGCCAGCCGGGCGCGCGTCGTTTCTGCCGTCGGTTCTCCCGCTCGGAGAGGAACACAGGACGAGGTTCCTCGCCGACCGAAAATCTGCATGACAAGACGCAGCTACTCGTTCGGCATTGTGAAATACGACCGACACATGCACGGTGCAAAACCGCTTTATTTATATTTATGAATTAGCTAGAAAAATGATTTGCCAGAATAAGTAAAACGAAGGTGAAGCACGATCGCTTTAAACCGGGAAAGTCGTTTCAAGTTTAAAATGGGAGAGGAGCCGAGGAGTGCAGGAAACCCATTACTCCCAGATGACGGTGTGTAATCCATACATGTTGGCACATGACTCCGAATCTAAATTTCCTTCCGGGAGGAGAAAATCGAGTTTTGTGCAAGCCTGGAGAAAAATTTCGGGTTTTTTTTTTTTTTTAATGTCTGCCGAATCTGAATTGGCAGCGGACGGGCGCAGAGAAGAGCCATCGAGATCGGCGACGCGAGCCCTCCTCGGGGGGCATTGCGGATGACCGCGTTTGCCGCAGCGACCCGGGGAAAAAGACCCGGCGAACCTCTCCCGAGAACGGTGCAGCCGAGTCACTCGCCGCCCCAACTTTGATGAACTGCAATTGCGTTTCCGTTTCCGCGGGAGCCAAGTTTAATGCCGTTCGCGAAGCGAAGGCGGCAAAAAGGCATCCGTTCATATGGAATTTAAAAACAATGGAACGGGGTGCTTTCGGAAAACACGGGGGGGATCTGCTGCCGCCTCCCGTTTTCACTTTCCTCCGCCCCCCCCCTCCCCGGAAAATTATTTTTCACGATAGGAATTCTTTATTTAATGGCGAGTTTCTTCGGGAGAATTTTTCCTTTCGGAAAATGATTTTTTTTTTTTTTTTTGTTTCTTTCCTCGGCGTTAATTCCTCCGCACTTCCCTCCCCTTTTGCTCCGCGACACGGTTCGGGAAAAAGGCGAACGGAAAGGAAAGTGAAACCTTCGGCGAACGCTTGACGTGGCCCCGGCGATCGACTCCGCGACCCGGAACGCTTTGAAAAATGGCTTCGAAAGCTCGAGACAGATTGGAATTGGCTGCAGCCAGTGTTGAGTGATGATGATTTTATTGATTTTTATCGAGTGCATTCCTTCGCGGTCTCGGGGGGCCCCCCGCCGGGTCTCCCGAGACGGAAGCGACGGAATTGCGGGGCCCCCGCGAACGCGGAAGCGCCGAGGATGGCGGCGGGGCCCTCGGCTCGTGATCCGAAGAACGATTCCGCGGTCCTTTGTGCGGCCCCGCGCTTAGCTCGGGCGGCCGGAAGCAGCGCGGTCGTGTGCTGTTGTAAATAAATAAACGAAGATATCAATAAAGAGGACCACCCAAATCGCGTGTCACTGCGGCGGCAGTTATTTTCGATACGTGCAGTTTGTCGGCGCACGTTTATTAAAATTAATCTCCGTCTTCTCGCGTCTTCCTGCAATCCGTGGGAAATCCCCTTTGCCGCTTCCCTTTCCGCTGTGGTCGTTGCCGTCCGCCGTCCGCACGGTCCCGGCAGGGGCTCCCCTTCCGGTGCCGCAAACCGTTACATCCCCCCGAGAACGCATTAGCGATCGAATTAATGTGCGGCAATAAAAGTTAGCGAAGTCTCAAACCCAAAAATTTTGCATTATTCGAATTCTTCGGCCGCCGAAGCGGTTGAAACGACGTTCGAACGCTCCTCCGCGCGATGCACCTATATCCGCGAGCTTTGCCGAAACAAGATCCACAAGCGTCCGGAATGATTTTCCGCTGCCGTTTACGATCTTTCGGTGGCGTGCGTTTCAGATTTATTTTTCTTGCACGTGCATGGCTGTCCAAACATCACGGGGAGTCGCGCTGCGGCACCGTGAAAATTTACGACGGAAACGTGGCCGCGTCCGAAATTCCGCTTGGAACGTTTTTAATTTGCCGTTTTCTTCCTCGCCGCCGCCGGATAAACCTGCCAAGAAGATTTCGATTCTTTCGGTTCTGGCGGAAACGCGAAGCGGATTTGCCGAGATGATCCGGCCGCAGGATTTTCGCGCAATGAATGAAGCAAGCGGGATGGCTCTGACGAGATCCAGATGGGCCCCGGGGGGGGGGGGGGGGGTACGCGCATCGGCCGAATCCGAGCCCAAGAATGTTAATTGCCGCCCAACTTTGGTAAATATATTTCCTCTTGCAATCGTTCGACAGCGGATTTTGGGTTCTTAGCCGTCCTTCGCGTGCTGCCCACCCGGGGTTGAACGACCAAACTGACCGCCTTGGCAACTGCCTCGCATTCTCACGCTCTTCATCACCGGGGCCTTACGTTTAATGTCCCGAGCTGAATTTCGCTTAATTTTTTTTCGCTTTTGCGAAACGTTCGGCACCCGAGCAGGATCTGGACCGGGAAATCGTGAAAAATGGCACGCGAACGTTCGAGTGTGCGGTCGCCTGCAAGCGGGAGGGATGGGCTCGCGTAATGGCGGTGAGCACTTGCGTTTGGCGACTTCTAGCTGTCTCCCCGCACAAGTTCGGTCGATCGGAGACCATTATGGAGCGTTATCTTTTAATTTCCACTAGGAGGCGAAGGAAACGTTGCAGGCTTCGAATTTTCCGTGACGTTCCTCAAGATATGCTCACGCTCGATTTCAAAATTGCCGTTGACACGCGAAAATTCCGCTTTCCTTCTGAGCGCCGAGGTTCCAATTAAAAAGATGCTGAGAAACATCACGGATAACAGCCGAATCCTCTGGAGTACGGATACAAATGCAGCAGACTGACATCATTCGCTGCTTAATCTTGCATTCAGACGTGCGTTAGATATATTTGTTAATGCATAACGTAATATCACGTTATTAATTCCGTATTTTGCGGATCGCTGTTGCGGTCGGCGTTAATTTTTGACGTCGCCTTCCGATGGTGCTGAATAAGAGGAAAGGTGCGTATTCCGTTAAGGAAGTGGAAGATTTTCCACACTCGGAAATTTTCCCCGGTTTTCCGTGAGGCGCTCGACAGATGCTTTTCCGGAAAATTGCGGAAGCTGAACTTTTCCTCTTGCCGACGATTTTCTTGCAAGTCCCCGATCCGGCAGCGCGAATGCCCGATGCAGTCACCCATTTTCGGATTCGGCGAAAAATTGCGGAAACCGGAACTGCGTCATCCGTCACACATTCCAACCTAATCCGCGGTGCTTTATCGCTGAAGGAGGTAAAATAATTTTCGCAATTTCTGTCCTAATGCTCCGAATGATCTCTGGGAGAAATTAGGTGAGAGCTTCCCAGAGCATTAGTTTCCGGAGCATCTTAGAAAGACATGATCTCAGTGGGAAGGAAGAGAAAAAATTTATCCAATTTTTCCGAGAGACGATATCACCTTAAGCCGGAAAATTCTTTTCTCATTTCCCACACCGAAACGGAAAAAAATTGCTGCTTCCCAGGCAAGCTTTTCATTTTTCGAACGGGCTCCGCGCCTTTTTTTTTCCAGTACCGGGCCACTGGCGTTATTTTGTGATTTTCAATAACTTCGCGGATTCAGATCGATGCAGGTTCGGGTGCTTCCATCGTGTTTCCTTCCACGGTGCTCGAAACTCCGGGTGCGGGTTACGGCTTCGAGTTTCTCGGCCGTCGACAAATGGCCCCGGTTCACGCGCCTCTCCACTGAGAACCGGCAGCCGGATGAATTCGAAATTCTTCCCCCGAGATTGCAAATCGTCGAATTTCCGGAACCGGAAAAATGCCGTTCGGATTTCGTTTTTCTCACAAAAATTAAAACTCGAGACAAAATAACCTATTTCTCTTCTCCTAAACTTTCCATTTCCAGAGATTAAGGCCTTAAAATCCTTCGCCGAACGCCTTCGTCTCCTCTTGAAAAACGAAGAGAAATCAATTTCCCTTTCCCGCCCGGGGAGCTCCTCCTCGTCCATTTCTCGCGCCGTTCGTTCGGGCCCCCGGCCCGGGGAAATCTTCGGACGTCGACAAAGAATGCAGCAAATTCCCTCGGACCGAATCCCGCATCGGGCAATAAAGCAACCTCCTCCGGGGCGGACGCGTTCTGCTTAGCTCCTTTCCCAGACGTTCGCCCGCGTGGCTGCCGGTGCGGGACGCTTTTCCCGAACGTCATCTGACGCTTGGTTCGGAACCGCGTGAAAGATTAAGCCGGACGGGTTGCTCCCCCGCCATTCTGACCGGAGAAAAAAAACCGTGAGAAGAAAAACTCTCGAGATTCACAGGTACGGATTTTCAAATGCATGATAAGTATAATTTAATCGGCTCAATAAAACATCAGATTAAGGGTGGATGGAAGTTTAACATTCCATCCCCCACTGTTCGCCGCATAAAGGCCACGTCGAACAAAAAAGCAGCACCTTTGCCACCGGAGCCTGCTTCCTTTGTGAACGTCCCTTTGAGCGTTCCTCCAGTCGAATTGTCCACGAATCCCGTGTAAAATGATTCTCCGCATCTAAACGGAGGCACCTGAACCTCGCACCCCAAAATAATGAGTGGAGCCCGGATTTTTACGGTCGCAATAAATCTCGGTTGCACGCGTGCATTTAAGAGGTGAAACGTTATGATATACGATATCGAACGGCGGAGTTAATCTAATTGCGGAATTTTCAAGCGACTCATTTATAAATTATGCAGAAACAATTTGGGGAAAAAGCGTTTTAAGGGAGCCGAAACGCGACGGGTCCGCGGGAAGCGAGGGCGGAGCCGCCGCGCCGGGAAAGCTTCCGGTCGAACGAGGCCCTCGGCAACAAACCGAAGCAGAAGATCGCTTCGCCCGTTTCGGCGCCAGTCGCGGAATTCGGTAAAGAATGAAGTCGGACAAGTACCCGTCAATTACTGCTTCCACTTCGGGTCCTTCGAAAGTTGAAGGTGCGCGGTGACCGCCGCCTCCCGCCGCTTCCCTTTCCGCGTTCTCGGTGCCGTCGCTGCAGGAAAACCGGTCCGCGCCGCGGACCCGTTGGGACGGGACCCGCGCATTGAGAGACCGGCTTCGAAATGCTCCTGCGGCGCCCGGGAACGCTTTTCCCCCCCCCCCCCCCCCGCTTCGAATCGGGGAATGCGAAACAGCCGCGGGGCCGAAATTCAATTTTCTTCAATTTATTACCAATTTCCTTGTAGCAGTGGGAGGTGATGCAGTCACCGTTTCTTCCATATTACGTTATCGTCATGGTGCAATATAAAAAAAAAAAAAAAAAATACATCTTCCCCTTCAGAACACTTTATATTTTTACGCAAAATCCATCCTTCCGTTGGAGGATGTTAATAAACGCTGCCGTAAAACCCGAGATGGCAATTTCCGCGGGATGGCACCGCCCACGGGGTGTGCTCCTCGGGTGCGTTCGGATCCCGCGAATCGATCGGCATCCATTGTTAGCCCGCGGAAAACCAAAGCGCCGCGTTCGAGAGGCAAGAAACTCCGAGGCCGGAGATGCCTCCGAACCGCGGAATGAATGAGGTTCCGTTTCGGCGATTTGTTGTTTCAACGATTACCACCTCCCACGTAGCGGGTCTCTCCGGGGGGGTGGGGGT
>JAOWBB010006743.1:0-18905 GCA_028565995.1 Ricinus marginatus
ATTATTATTATTATTATTATTATTATTATTATTATTATTATTATTATTATTATTATTATTATTATTATTATTATCATTATCATCATCATTATTATCATTATCGCAATTTCTATCTTCTTTTTCATTGATCTACGATTTCTGTCGGATTTACTGTCATAATTAGATTGCCAAAAAAGTATATTTATATAACTTAATGCTAAACTGACCGTTCATTTTATTGCCTACCTCGCTCATAGATAATGCAGATGATGATTATTATTGTTATTATTACTTTTTTTTTATTTGTTGTTATTTATTATTTATTAATACTCTTATTATGATTATTAGTATTATTGTTAATGTTGTTAGTGTTTTGTGGAAATGAGCAGATTTTATGTGATCGGATGCCTACACGAAAATTGAACGAGAAGCTAAGTTGTCAAGTTCGATTCTCACTATAATGCAGATTTTTCATTACCGTTCTTCGGTTAATTGTTGGTGGATCTGTAATTAGGTGCAATAAGCCGTATTTTTCTTCGTCGGAAAAAATTCCTGCCGAATGTAAAATTAACCTGAGTATCTTAGTTCTTTTTCTTATTGTTATTAATGTATGAGAACTCCGGGATTAAATGTGAAATATAGTTATATATATAAAAGAGCTAAGTCGGAAAGTGATAAAATGAACGACTGAACAAAGGTGTAACCCTGGCTATTGATTTTCAATTTCAGCCATGTCCATACGTGGCAGAGAAGTTATCCCAAAAAGTAGGTTTAACGAAAACATTTTTTAAAAGCGAGCTTCCTTTCGGTCGCGGACCTTTAGAAACATTTTCAAAAAGCTCGAGGAGAACATGTCGCACAGCAATTTTTCATTGAGGAAAAAAGATTGTCCATTCCAAATAATTACAGAGCGATTTTTTTGATGGTTATCCGATGCTGGCATCGTAATTTTCGTGCCTTTTCTTTTAACCATTGGACACCTCGCGTCTGAAGTGACAGCGACGATTGCAGTGACCCGGGATCTTATCTAGTGAGAAGAGAAAATTCACCACTATCTCGGAGGCTCCAACGTGGGATTTAACCGAGAAATCTTACGCCCAACCATAATTAGCTAATTATCAATCCGGTATCCATTTATTATCCGCTTCCATCATCAGCGACGAAATTGGCGAAGGAACGTGGAGGCGAACTTGAGAAATTCCAGAAAGCATCAACGAATTTGAGCACATCTGGATCTATCGCTTGTTCTTGTTCGGTTTTTTTATTTCCCCGTAAACTCGATCCAGTTTCAAGTAGAAAAACCTACCGCGGCTGCAGAGATGGAACAACGTGAATCTAATATTCTGCAGCGTGCGTTATATTGGCAGCGTCCGACGCTGCTATAAGAAGAAAGCGGGTCGAACGGGAAGTTTTCCTACTGTTTCCCAAATTCATTCAGTGGCTGAGAGTGACGAGTTTCAGATTCATAATTTGCCGGGAAAAAATAATTTTGAAGAGAGAACAATAAACCAGTTGCTCACGTTTGCCGCAAAAAATCCCTTCTCCCCCATGTTAAGCTGGAAGGGGTAGACGGAGCGAAAGTGGGAGGATGATGGGAAAGAAGGAAATTTCATAAATTAGCGGAAAAGCCTTGAGCGCAGGAGTCGCAGCGAATTTTTCATCTGGAGCGGGAGTCTCCGAGAGCCTTAATTTCGCCGTCCCGAGTGGAAATGGGGAAGGGGAGGAAAAATATGGGGGAAACTGGAGGGAAGGGTTTTATTGTTCTGCCAGCCGACGTGGCACTTGACACTCGCACTTGGCGGCCCTGCATCTCCATACGTGATCGGAAAGTTCATGGAGAGATTTGTCTTAACTGAAAAAAGCACCCGTATCTCTCTACCCCTTGATCAGACGAAAAGCCACCCGACACGCGAAAAGGTTGCGGGAGACTCCGCCGTAACCTTTCAACTTTAATTATGCAAGAAAAAGTGGAAGGGGGCGAAGGGGTGCGAAAAGGAGGAGTTGCGGGGAAGAGCGTGACCGCGCGGAAAATCGTTAAATTCTGTCGTTCTAACTGCGATTCCACGTGAAATTTCGCCGCGACAATTTTCCCATAAGACTTCAGAGGTCAAATCCGGGAATGATTCCATTGCCGTCCGAATTTTTCACAACTTTCTGATGCTTGATAAAAAAAACTCGAGAAAATCGATTTTTTCGTCGCTCGCTTCATCCGCGGTTGGCAGCGCTGGTCGATGATATTCGATCGTTCGTTGAAGGATCGAACTACGTTTGTGGCCCTTCTGGAGTGAATTCCCTTCTCACCAGGGGGAGGGGATGGAGACACGGCACGGCTCCGCCTGCAAACCACAGCGGACCGGTGGTTGACGATCGAAGTCGATGCAATGACGGACGGCACCTTGCGCACCGCCGACCATGTGCGTTTGCTTGACATCCGGATTCTGCACCGTCAAAGTGGTCCCCGTTTAGGCATGGGGAAGAAGACGAGATATATTCCCTCTTTGTGGTCGTGCAAATCAAATGATCACCTCCGTATGCAACTGCAAGCGGTTTCCATTTATTTAATCGGGTACGAATATGTATCATTTGTCCCAAGAAGTGGGGACGTTGAAGTCGTGGAGGCGACGCCGTAAATTGGGAACCTTACGAAGAGTGCGGTTTACGCCCGTGATAATATATACGATGTGACATATGTAAATATATCAAATTATATACCAAACATAAATGAATATGAAAGTATTCATATATATATATATATATAAGTATAAAGAACTATACGAAATCACATTTGCAGTTCTCTGCACGTGAGTTGTAAACGTCCAACATAAATTACATATAATGCACTTCAGCAAATGCTGTTAATAAAACTTAAATCTAGCTACTGAAAATTTTGCCACATCCGAATTCGAATGATCCAAAAGTAGCCAAATATGAAGAATAAAAATCTATGTATATATGAACGCAAAAACATCGTCCGACATAATATATATATATTAACGCATTCTTATTTATTACTTGTTTATATATATATTTGTAGAATTAGTGATGCAG
Organism: Ricinus marginatus; assembly: GCA_028565995.1. Classification (NCBI taxonomy): domain Eukaryota; kingdom Metazoa; phylum Arthropoda; class Insecta; order Psocodea; family Ricinidae; genus Ricinus; species Ricinus marginatus. The sequence goes on from JAOWBB010006743.1 coordinate 3,028, forward strand.
GTTATAGTTGAATACACACATACAGCTAATTCTTATTTATTGACAGTATATCATACATAGGATATTTCGACGGTTTTACACATTTCAATACCGGAAGAAAGAAAACTCTTTCCGGTACCGGTTTAGGGTATGCGTGCTACGTCATAAGTCGTGCGCGGAGCCTTTCACGCGTTTTTGAGCCCCGCTGCAAACCACTCGTAGGGGGAGAGGGAGAGATCGCGACGAGAAACGAAAAGGCGACGTGATCCGCTCCTCTCCACCCCTTTCCGTCAGATTTCCTATGAGAACTGCGAGGCTGCGAGCTTTCATTTTCACCGAAAGAAACCTGCGGGAAGCGAAGAATTTTCCTTCGAACGGGGAGACTTATAATAAAGAAGGAACATTAGGAAAATAAACACGGCTAAATTCCTTGGGAAGGGAACACAAAAGGCCTTCGCTGGAAATTAATTACCTTTTCTGCATCCGCCGATGATCCTCGGCCGCATCTCCTCCCACGCAATTTTTGGGGAATGTGCCTCGAGATGCGATAACACGTCGGGAGAAGAAAAAGGATCGCGGGAGAAAAGAGGAATCGAAAAGGTTCCAGGGATTTCCCATTTCAGCGGGTAATCTTCCGCTTCTACCCACCCCTTCCGGAATGCAAGTAGCGATATTTTCCCATAATGAAACCGAAAGGTTACTTCGCATCGAATTGTCTTCTGTCCTTTTCCCGGCTCTTCCCCTCCCACCGTTCGTTTTCCGTCTCTTTTTTTTTCTTTCGCGGACGCCGCCTCTTCTCTCTTTCGCCCCACCACCGCGAGCGACGTCAACGAATTCCGAAAACCCGGCGCCGGCGGAAAGTCAAATAATTTCACAGCTGCGTACGACCCGATGCAATAAATATCAGAAAAATCGAGAAAGCGGCAAATCCTCTTTAGCTTTCGGAGGGGAAGTGGGAGCGGAGGGAAGGGAAGTTTGATAATATTGTCTTCCACCGCCCGCGTTTCCCTCCCCCCGCCTTTCCCGCTCCCCCATCCCCCCTCCACGAAATGTTCCTTTGTTTACGATTAGCATGGTTCCCCATTTCCGAGGTTCCCCGAGACTTACGACGCGTCGTCCTCACCCTGCTACAGGGAGGGCATGGCGGAAAGATGGGAGCGGGGGAAGCGAAGAAAAAGAAAAAGTCGCCAACGTTTTCGCATCGCGGGATTTGATTAGTCAAAAAACGGGAAAAAGGAAAAATGAAAAAAAAGCGCGGGAGAGAGAAAAATTTCTCTTCCCGTCCACTTTTCCCCCTCCCCTTGAAAAACCAACAATTTTTTCTCGCGTATCGATGGCTTCCCTTCCTTTTCTCACCGTTTTTAATCCTGGAAATTGAAAAAGCTCGTTAAAGGTCGACATCGGGCGAAACGGGAGGAAAAAAAGAAGAGCAAAAAAGGAGCGATCCCGGCAAGCGAGAAACCGCCCGGGAATGCGGCGCCGTCCGCACACATCCGCGCGGCGTGATTTATAAACCTCGACATACGTCGCAGCGGCCATTTATAGATGTTAATGATATTCCCGTGCCACTTTCCACCCCAGAGACTCGCGAATTTTCCCTTTCGCGGAGCCGAATCCGCTTTTTCCGCGAGTTCTCGAACCGTCTCGCTTAGGATGACGCCTAATTCGCCCGCGAAAAAAAGCAAAACGCTTCGACACCGAAGGGCGGTGGATTACTCTCCCCTACTACCCGGATTCGGTAAAATTTTCGAGGTATGGGATTCGGCCAGGATCGAGGTTTTTTCTTTGCCGTAGAAAAAATTTCATTTTTGTCGTTCCAATCTGGACTTCACGGCAGCACGCTCGATGCGCGAAAACGGGCTCGCGTTTGGGGCAACCGCTCTCGTTAAGCGGTTCATTCTTCGGCAAAAATGGAGTTATTTCAGACTTGCGTTCATAAAAAGGTGCCGTTCGCTTAGAAAACTGAAAATCCGAAACATTCAAATTCGAAGGAGCTTTCATTTCCCTTTTCCGGAGTATGCGGCGTTTGAATCGGAAACGTTCGAGAGCCGTCGGGAAAGGATTGGGCAACGTCGACCTCACTTGCCTCGGGGTCGCTGAGGCGCCGTGAGAAATTGCAACAATTCGCGAGATTTGTGAAAAATTGATTCCACATATTTAGCCATTAACTGACGCAGGTCGTCTTTTTGCCACCAACTCCCTCCGCTGCGTTGGCAGTAAATCGAAGAAACTTCCCGTCGAAGACCGCTCCGGGAAGATTTCCCGATTTCCCGGGACAAATACCCGATCTCTCGTGTTCCGCAATATCACGAAGCGCTTTGGAGAGAATTTTTCATTTTTTCTCCTCTCTCTCGCTCTTCACTTTCTTATGAGTTATGGTAACCTTTCTCCAGCGGGAAAAGGAGAAAAAGAGAAAAAAAAGGGAAAAATATTCCCTTCAGATGAGAATACCAGAATCTCGCAAATCGGTATTCATCCCCTCCTTTTTCGTTCGAGGAGCGAGGGATGCAGGAGCGAGAGAAACGGAGAAAAAGAGAAGAGTGCGGACGAGGAAGGGGAAAAAGAGAGAGAGATATGTTCGGAGGGATGAAAGTTTACTGGAAAAGCGGGAGAAGATGGAGATTTTAAATCATGAAAAGGACAGTTTTCCCTGGCAGTAGCGCATCAACGAACGATTTGAGTGTTATACTTAGAAACTCCATTATTGAGTTTTCCAAACGATAAAGTAGAAACATCCGTACCTGGTTGCGTCGAATAAAAGGGAGAAAGAAAGACGGACAGACGGAAGGAGAAAGAGAAGGAAGTGAGAAAGCCGATATCGTTTCGAACGAGCCGAAAAGTTTCCCATGCCGTAAGCTAAACACTACCCAAACTGAGGGTGGAAAAAGCCTTCCAAGTCTGGTACAATCTGAATGGTGCGACCCATATATACTATTACAGATTGTGATAGATGCCAATTCGCTTTTTGAAGGCGATGAGTTGTTTCATTTATCTTACGGAAGTCGGGTTCTTCTTACGGCTAAATCCGACGCGTATTTTCTTATTTTCCTCTTTTTAAGTCATAATTTATATAAGAATTTGACTTGGGAGAGCGCTGACGCAAGAGTGACCTGCGTTTTGGAGGCAACACTGCGGAGCGGCAACGCCGCATCATCCCAAATACCTTTGTCTGCTGCAACGCAACTTGTCTTCTGCTTTTCGCCCTAGAAAAAAAAATCCTCTCCTTTCCCTCCTTCTCTTCCTCCCTCCGCCCCCCTCGGAGGATTCGTTATGCGAACTAGTAGCATCCCGTAGCGGAGAATGCCCTTTCTCTCGGCATTCATTACGAAGCAAGCTCATGCCACGATCGACCGAGTCTTTCCACACCGAGAACTCCAAATCGAAGCATACATCGTCGTCATCGAGACCATGTTCGAATGCCATGCGTGCGAAAATATGGAGGAGGTCGCCGTACAGAGTTCGCGAGAAAAAGAGGGGAAAATTCAAAATGGAAAAAAAGCGAAACAAAGAACTCGATTTTTCTCTAGTATAAGCTATCTGCCACGACTCTGACAAGTACCTTTTATCCGGTCAGATGCTTCCCACGAAGGAGCGCACACTTGATGAAGGAGGATGTTTCTTTCGGGTTGGACGGCATGACCGCAAACGCACTTGCTTTCAAAACGTATGCGCCGACGTATTAAATGCATCGAGATTTCGGGGTGGAACGTGGACTTTTCGTTTATGATCCATCCCCAGAGACTTTTGCGATGCCGGGAACAACCGTCGTGGCGTTCAATAGCCGCGTATGGCAAAGCGGCCCAACAAGACCTGCAGCACCTTAGGTTCGTGAAATGTACACGGAAGGCGAGAAGTTTCAGCGATAATTTCGGTTGAGGATCACGATCGTCGTGAAAATTCGCTTTCATGCTTTCAGAAATTCCGGGATTGAACGGCTCCCTTATCAAGTGTCCACATGCGTATAATCGTGCTTTTGCGGATCGCATAACCAATGTGAGCTGATCGCAATCGGGTGTTCTTCACTCATTGTGAATGCATGTATGTACGTAGGCATACACATGCATTATAATTCGGAACGGGCCCAATCTCTATGTTAGGCAACTATTTCTTCCTATCATTTTGCGACAGAACAGGCTTCAAATGTAAAGTTCGCAACAGATGCACATGAATATTCCGCAACAGTAATACACGTTAATTTCCTGTGTCGTTTGCCTTTACTCCCGAACGAGTGAGACCGCTTTCAAATGCGGAACGGATGAAATTCGAAATTTGCAGGAAAAACTTATTGGGAGCCTTTATTCCGGGAGAGCACGGGAATATTTTCTGGCATCAGCCCCCCGGGAAACTACGAACATAAAAAAGGTTTTTTTCTCACATGTAATTGCATTTAATTACTAAATTCGTAGTTTTTATTTTTATATTATTGGTGAAATTATTAAATTTCACCGAAGACAAGTATCAGGTCGACATGTCCGCTACAGAACTCGAACCTATGTGCACAGATAAAGAAAAGAAAGCGAAAGCCTCGAACTGCTAACGTACCAGAGCGCAAATTGGTTACAAAACGAAAAAAAGTCGGGACTTGCGCAGTTTTCAAAGCGATAATCCCACATTGCTTCACCAGGGAACCCAGAAAAAAAATTTGAGGAGCTTGTTTTACATAATATGTCGGATTTCAAGATGGCTTTTTCTGCAGATGAAAAATCGAGATTCATTAAATTGTCTTAGAATGGTGCGCAAGACCACGATCAATGCAGCCAAAGAAGCGCAACACCACAGGTTAATATATATATTAACTTATATGGTAACCATAGGTTTTCCCTGTTAAACGTCCGTAGGCGCGGCGAGGATCTCCTCCATCTCTTCGCCCCATCGTGAACGGCGGCGTTAACGTTTCCCGCGGTTACGAGAGTTCAGCTCAACCCAAAATGGTCAGATGATTTCGCATACCACAGAATTATCCGGATAAACGCATCCGGAGACTTGAGGGATGACCCGTCGCTTCGAGGAGGGAAACGGCCGGGCGACGTGCAGCAACATCGGTCCAATTCTCGGATTGCGATCCTCCACTCGTAAATTACCCCCGTCGTAATCAATAACGTTCCAAGCACATTCCTTTGGAGGGCTGTCCAATACTTCGAGTCGCGCCGTCCACTAAATAAACTGAATTCGTTTCATTTCGGGTGATTAATAATGGTTCTCGTGCCGTAGATCGAAAAGGAGAAATCACTGACAATGTCCGGGGAATCGGGGAGACGAACCGAAATGGAAAATAAAGCGATGTTCCCCTTAGGAAGTGAAAAAATCTTACATCGGGCACCAGAGCCGAGGATCATCCAAATGTCAAAAAGCAAGTGCACCCGGTCCGATCTTAAGTAACGAACTGTAAAACAAAAGAAACGCAATCTGGAACGCATCTCGAAAAGGACGGTAGGAAAAATCATAGCGAACGGGGTTTTCTGTCGCCACGACTCAACACCGTAATTACCGAATCATGCAGAATGAAAACTCTCTTTGTGTTTTAAAAGGGAGGAAAATGTTCCCCGCCGATTCATATTATTAAGCAACAGCGAAAACGCAACCGACGACAGCGGTGAATCATCGTGGCTCGAACCACGAAAGTTCTTCGCGGGGAAGTGGTGTATTTATAGACACGCAAGGACTTCAGCGAAGAAAAAAATAACGGATTAAAGCAGCAGGAACGAAATATAAGCGAAGTAACGAGGGACGCGAAAAGAACTTTCTCTCTCACAAAAATCCCAATCTACCTGACATTTAGTGCAGGTTAGTTTGTTTACCTGACCATGAAAAATCGTCCACTACGATTCTTCGCCGAGAAGGTGCGAGAAACGTCGCCTCTCAAGTTCGAATAAGGGCAGACTTCTGTTGTAAAGCAAATAAATGGCACGAGACCGGAGCTGAAGGAGACAGGAAAGCGTCTGTTCAGGTATCCCGATTGCCTTCCGACATCTAAAACCGTTTTTATGAAGGATAGAAACGGTCTCGGATCAGAGGATGGGGTGAGAGGAGAAGGGTTAAATAACGTCCAAAAATAAACAATAATGGTGTCAAAAACATGAGAAAGTATTTTGTCGGCCATTTTTTTCTCACTTCCTCGCCCTCCCTCCCGTCTCGGCTTTAATTCATCTGCCTCCGCGATCGGGTTTCCGCCGACTCCTGTTGCAGTTTAAAGCACTAAGCTGGCACGCCTTGATTTCTTGCAATTTATTTACGCGGTTTCTAGTCCGTTGGCGCCACTATGTTCAAAAAAAACAACAACAAAAGAAATAAGAAATGAAACAAAGTAACATAAAAATGAAAAGAAGTATCGCTCCTTCGCTTTTTTTGCATCTTTCAATATTAAACGTTTCGATTCGCATGCGAGCAACTTGATTCAGATTTTCCATACGCCACCCGTTTTAATATTTTTTTTCGAGATCGTTTTCTTTTACTTTCCGTCCCAAATAACCGTGAAATGTAACCTGCTTATGTGTGGCGATGGGGGGGAAATCGATGCCTTCATAGTTATTCGACAGTCTCTCCTTCTCTCTCTCTCTAATGGAGAACGCGGAACGTGGCAAAATTCCTTTTCTCTCTACCCCGTGAGTCGAATCACTCTCGAGATCTTGATTTTTCGATATCTTTCGATAACTCTTAATGGCGACATGAAAAGCTCGTGCTTTCCACTCGGCCTAAGAAACGCGAGACCTCACAATTAACCGAATGCGTTTTAGCGCGGATTTCGCAATTTTTCACGAGTAGTCCATTAAACGACCTTTGCTACTGGCACAAATCTTAGTCGGGAATCGGGCGGGAATTGCAAAATCGTCTTCCTTCCACTATCCTCCTTCCTTCGTTCCACACTTTTACTCGCCATTTCAAAATTCCTAACGCTTCGGATGCGATTCAAAAATTCTTTGTTTATCTGCGAAGTAAATGAGTCAGTGCGAGGGGGAAAGGCAATCGCTCGAAAATAAATACAAAGAAGAGAAAAGAAAAATAAAAATAATAAAAGGATTCCAAAGCTTTCGTCCGCTTTTTTTGGGCTGTCAAAATGTCGCGCTTTCTCCGGAGCGAAGCGGTGGCATCGTTAGCCCCGTGAATAAGAAATTACGCGGCCTCCCATATTGCGCAATTTCTTACTTTTTCGACGTATTCTCCTGTTTCCGAGCCTACGGCTCGATTCTTTTTTGACTGCTAAATGTTAACGCGATCTCTTTTTACTTATCCAAATTTTCTCCGAAGACTACTTCTAATTGACTAAGAAAACTTCGCGTTAAAAAGGGCAGAATGATTCTAAGAACTAAAAATGAATGAGCCTTTCGCCTGCTCCCACCCAGTCCCGCAAAAAGGAATTTCCCTTTTTATCTTTAATACCCCAATTCGAATACCCCCAAATAAGGCACCTCAAATGCTCTATGAAAAGATAAACAAACAAAATTACGTCCTCTTAAACTGTTCCGGGTGCCACCCTATTCGCAAGCGAGCCTACGGAATGGAAACAGGCATCATCGACTGCTTTCGTTAAAAGCGCGATCATTTCTTTTTTTTTGGCTCCGGGAAATCGGGAAAGAAAATTGCACTGGACACCCCTGATTGTGGAATATTGGATTTTCTTGTGATTTGCCACTTAGTACAATTTAAAAACTGATTTGTTTTCCCAAGTCAGAATAAATTATGCTTTTTGGCTAAACCTCAAAATTGTTTTAATAATTTTTTCTTTTTTTTTAAATTTCTAATTTTAATTTTTTGTTGATGTTTTCTCTCTCTCTCTCGTGCATTTCGACTTCTTTAATTATTTTCTTCTTCTGAGGCGTCCCCCTAGCGGATGCTCTCGATTGCGAACGGTGAAATGGAGGGCAATGCACTCCGTGAGGGATATTGAAAAAGGTTAGGGAATTTTCCAGTCCGACGAAAAAAACAATAATAAACTAGCGTCATTAACGGATTTTTGGAAAAGCGCAATTTGGTGACAAATATTAGGACAAAGATAACGGAGGCCGTGTAATAAGTGGCTCGTTTAAGGGAGGATGAGGAGCGGAGGGAGGAATTTGACGGATTTATTGTTGATGGGATTGATAACAAAGAGATCTCGGCTAGGAAGAAAGTCGGAGACAGAGAGAGAGAGAGAGAGGAAAAAAAGGGGTTTAAAAGAGAAGTGGCAGAAGAAAAAGAGCAAGAAGATGGAGAAGTCATTTTTCTTCGTGGGAAAGGAAAAAGAGATGACTCACCCCATCGGAGTTTCACGGTCGCTATGGAAACAATGGACCTAGGTGGCCTCCATGAGATTTCCGGGGCGATCGATGAACGGCTGAACGTCTATAAACGAAACTAATTTTTTTTTGCCTTCCGAATCCTTTTTTCTCTTCCCTTCTTTCGGTCCCGCGCTCCCTCCTCTTTTTCGGGCAACTCCATTTACGTGCATTTGGCGCAGACGGACTTCTTGAATGCAGGGAAAGGGGGAAGGATGGCGGACAGGGAAAAGAGGAACTGCAAAACGATGTCAGTCCGTGGCACCAGAAAATTAATTATGAAAGAAAAGCACGTTAAAGAGGGAGTGGGAAGAGAGAGAGGGAAAAAGAGAGAGAAGGATGGAGGCGGAGAGAAGGCGGGGGCGGTAGAAAGAGTTCAAAATGCAAAAATGCAGAAGAGGAAAAGTAATTAAAATAATGAATAGAGGATGAAGAGAAATAAGAGGAAAAGGAAAAAGAAAAGAAAACGTCGGTTTATTTAGTCAAAAAAAAATTTTCCTTTCCTTTTTTGGCTTAAAAAAGAAAGGAGTGGAAGAGAGGAGAGGCGCGGATAGAAGGGGTTGGAAGATACTCTTTTCTGCCCTTTGTCTAACCGGTTTAACGCATTGCCTTTCAACGGGAATATGTTCTACTTTAAGGATTGAAAAAGTACGACAATTTCTCTCTTTTCCTTACAGAACTTTCGGACGGAAAACAACCGGAGCCGCCAACTTTAGAGGTGTGTGCGACACCCGGAAGACGCCACTCCTAATATTTTTCGATTAAAAAAAAAAAAAATTCTCAGCCCTTAGGCAATACTGCCAAATTAAAATCTGCCTTTGGGGTTTTGGGATTTTTTCTTCTTTTCTTTCTTCCAAAAGGAAAATTTCTCCTTCCCCATCCCCGCCTCACGAAAGGAGAAACCACTCCACATCGCCTCCGATTCTGGACCAAACGGGAGAATGGCAGGGGGCGATCATTGCCGGAACTCGATTGAAAAAATTCAAATCGCAACTGCCAAAAAGGCAAAAGGCTGCTCCTGCGCAAACAGGCGAACAAAAGTCATTCGTCATACTTTATTTTGCCGCCGTTTAGGACTTGCTTCTCGTTTCCCTTATTTACCGGGATGAGTTTTCCGACCTGCAGCGGCGTCAATCGGTAAGTCTCACAAAATCATTCTTTTCTTTTTTTTCCCCCAGAATCGGTATCTCGATTCAATGCGCCCTCGATCCGCGACCGAATTTCTTTTTCTTTTTTTTTAGCAAATACCGGCTGCAGAAGAGATTTACCCTCCTTGAGAAACGGAGTGTTTGATGGGCCCGCTTAAGTTAGGAATGCGGCTTCCGAGCCACCCCCGATGCCCGCAATATGTTAAACCCAAAAGGAATTCTCTCCGAGCATCGATCACACACCGATAAAGCCACCAAGTAAAAGCAATCGCAACGTGGACAAATGAGGCTGAATAATGCACGAGACATTAAAATCCGAGACAAAATGGCAGACCTGACTGGTCGAGTCGCCCGGTTAGGATTCCGTAATAAAGAATGATATGTGAAATTGGTATTACTCAATCTTAATGTATGTATGTCTGTGTGCACGGGCGCTTTGTTTTTCGAGACTTGAGGCAAGGACTCTAAAACAGCAATCTAAGGGAAGACGTATGATTTGCGTTACGTTATTTTGCGCTTTATAAAAGCTCAAAAACTTCATATGCGACGCTTATCGGTGAAGAACTGAATCTCGCAAAAACTTTATCGATCAGTTCGACTATCACAAATCAATATGTAAAGCAATGGCCACATGACTGGAACGTGTCTCGGTGCATTGCTTGGCAGATTAAAATATATGAAATGCAAACCTAATTTTACGTAAATATGAAATTTTCCTTTTTTTTGCGACATTTTCCCGTTTAACCTTTCGCCAAAATTGTTTCGCCGAAAAGGTTCTCCGAACAATAATTCGATTACATTATCAAATAATTTTGACTCTTATATAATTTATACGAGAGCAATACATTTGGTTCGTTTTTTTTTTATTGGATGCATTTGATTTTGGACTTGGGAGCTTATTGTGTGGCAAAACATGATTGTTTCAGATTAGCCGATTATTATTTATGTGCGTCAAGCGATTTGGGAGCTAAATCTTGGTTATAATGGAAATACGCCGCGCACTGATTTTCCTACTTTTCTAGCCGGCCTTTTTTTCATTCCCTTAACGGTTTATTTCCGTCCGGTTACCGCAGCGACAGGAGTGTTTGTCGAGGGCGAATTTTCGGACTTTTGCATCTTCGACCCGGGAGAAGGGAAAAATCCCTTCTTCGGGCCGGAGATACGATTCTCGCTTTCGCGCGGTGCAACCGATCCCGTCCCGCATTCCGGAATTCCCTCCCGGGCAATTCGAGTTTCTGCTTTTCCGATGCCGAGATAAAGGTAAAAGTACCAAATTTTTTTCTTTTTCTTTTTTTCGGTCGCGATAACCGAAGAAACCAGTCCTCTGCCCTATCCCCGACACGCTGCTGTTTAAGTGCACCTTTCCATGAGTACTTGTTGCTCATTCGGCTGCCACTCAAATCCCGGTTTCTTCGCGACGTCACAGGATTAATTTTCATTAAAATGTTTTTCCCACATACGCTTCGCCGATGGGGAGATAGGGAAAAAAGGAAGGGAATCGTACCTGAGTTTGAGACGCGTGATCAGGACAAAAATCTGAAACGCAAGACAAAACGAAGACATGTCATTCACTTGACCCCGAAAATGTTGAGAAAAAAAATAAAAAAATTAACGGTTCATCATTTTGTCCCTCCCCCTTCCCCTCCCCCAAAATTAAAGTCTTGAAATATTGTTGTGATCTCTGCCTGGGTGCCAGAAAATTGCGGCCGAGAGAGCGAGCGCGTCGTCTGCTGTGAGAAACCGCTCTGCTTTCGGGAATGGAAATAAATTTCAGTTTTCCAAATTGGATGACTCCGCGCGTAATCTCGAGGAGAATCAAATTGCAATTTTTTTTCCTTTTTAAATTAGAAATTTCGTCCTCGGAGAGGAAAGTGAGGGCGCGGAAAGGGAAATTCCTCCGCGGAAGTGGCCATCGATCGGCGGCGTGAAATAGACCGGGCGGAAGACGGGGCGAACACAGAAGGCACAGCCTTCGCCTGCGTTTCGAGATGCCAAAGCCGGAATCGCAACGATCGCTGCGCGAATTAGTTTTTTTCAACACGTATTTCGAAGAGACGAATTTTTCTTGCTCTTTTCGCCAAACTAAGGCACGAAGTCGCGTTCCGAATTTCGGTTTTGCGGGGGAAGCTTCAGCTTCCCGGCAAGAGAGAGCGAGGTTGGCGGCGTTTGTTCCCGTCGCCACAAGCGGGAACGTTATGATGCCAATCCCTTCCCTGCTGATCCGTTCCGAGGGAAAAGATTAAAAGGAAAGAAAAGATTCGGGCGGAATACCCGCGGATTGCAAATTTCACGAAACAAAACGGAAGAGATAAATTAAAAGCGAAAACGGTAAAAATCGCAAGCGATTTACAATCAAATTCCTTCCCCGCCTCCGCCTCTGTCCCCTTTCCCCTTACCCCTATCCCAGAGAGAGGACGAGTAATAAAAAAATTGTTACTTTGAAGTGGTTTTAGAAAGAAATTTTAATTACCAGAATTTTCCGCCATTTTGAAAGTGGAAGCGTGGAAATTTCGCGGCAAAAAAATGTAAGACAGTTTTTTTTCTCCTTCGGAATCGATTGCCTTATGCCGTTCGATTATTATTAATACCCGTCTTTTTCAGATGCGAAGGCAAATTAATTTACTTTACCCGATCTGTTCCGATCATTTTAAACGACGCGATTCAAATAACAGTTACGTTTAATTTAAAATTTTGCGTTTGTTCTTCCCCCCCCCCCTTCCTTTTCCGTTTAACGTTTCGACGGGTAAATTACAGCGCCGAATCCCTCCCGACTTGAAGTTATTTCTTACCGGATTTTCGTGGGTCCGAAACCGATGACTTCCGGCAACGTGTGCTCGATACCTCGGATTTCCGGTGTTCGGCGCCCTCGATGCGCCATCTTGAAAACCTACACTATCCACCTATCCAACCTACACCATTTCACTACCTACCAACCTATCCATGTCTGCAATCGGCGGTGTTCTTGGCATTCAATCTTTTTCATCCACCTTCCATATGCATACCCTTATCCGTCAACTGTCAACTGTTTCATCGGCTGTTTAGATGAAAAAAAAGGAAATCGTTCGCGACCCTAAGCTATGTTTTTCTTTTCCCGCATAAATTTTTGATGAATCATTAATTTAACCAAAAAAAGCGGTTTTTCGAAAAAAAGAAAGAATAAAAATTAGGAAATAATTTTTTTCTTCTTCTGTTTCATAAATAAATTATTCCTGTTTCCCTTGGCTCCGACGCTTAATTTTTCGTTGATATTAATTCGATAGCGCCGACCATGGAGCTGGCAATACGGAGATGAGCGAAAAAAAGTTATAAATTGCGTTCGGGTAAAAAAAAGTTGTTGAAATGCATCAACGCACACGTGTACACCCGAGTGTAACATTGCGCACGGTACTAGCTTTCACGTAACCATTATCACTTAAATGCAACCTTGCCTACCTTATGATAATACGTTGAACTCATTTGCATGCTATTCCCCCCCCCCTCCTTTCTCCACCGTCGCCTTCATTTCTCGCCGCGATCGAATTGCCGGAAGATCCGTTCCTGCGGAGACGCTCCGCAGTTATCTGGAAAAGAAAAAAAAGGAATCGACGACCGAAAATTTCGAACGGGAATAGGAAAAGGGGAGAAAGAGCGAACTTAAAAAAAATGAAATAAATTGAGAAGGAAAGGAATCTGGAATTATACGCCATCAACTTCTGGGGTTTCCATCGCCGTGGCAGCGATACCAACATTACGGTGACGAAGTCTACGCCCACGCTGCGGCATCGCATTCAAGTCATTCCTCAAATGTAATAAATACTGTACTGATTGACGGGGCTTGGAACGTCGTCGTTCCATCAGAGGCGTTTTCCGTATTTCACAGTTCGTGCAAAAGCGAAAAGACGAGAGTGGCAGGGGCGACAAGAGAGAGAAAAGAAAAATCTCATTATAATCCGTAAAAATTCCACGTTATATATACTCAGAATTCAATTCCACCTAACTGCTCATCCTTTTAAATTTTTTAAAACCTCATTTTTTTTGTTTTTGTTTTATTTTCTTCTTTCGGATTATTCATCTCTAAAAATGTGGAAACGTTTATTCTTTTGTTTACAGAATCGTATGCCAAATCAACGGCCGGGACATTTTTATATCGCCGTAATGTCGTGCGATCGAATCTTACCTCGTTTCAGCGCTCGTCAATTCTCTTTTTCGTCGACCTGTCGGTCGAGACTTTAGTGAAAACTTGATAGATTCCCGTTAAACCACTTGAAAACATTTTCGCGGGTGACGCCGTCCTATGAATTGCGTTGTCACCAAGTCGTATAATTTAAGCAAATAATTCATATCATGTATCTCTCCAATTAGTCCTCTTGAAGTTTGACATATTGCTATACTATCTCTAGCATAATCATCGGACTTATATTTTTAAAAAACCATAACTGGATAATATTTGAAATAAGTGTTTACACTTTAAAAATAGAGTAAATGTGGCGGCCATCTTGACGTTTGCTTTAAATCTCTACCCATTCAGAGAAATCGGCATCTTAATTATTTTCGCAACGGAGTTAATTCTCACAAATTGCGATTTTCATAATTTCAGTTTTTCCTCTTTCTTCGGGCCACCCCTTCCCCTCTCCCCTTGTACGGCCATCACCTCTTTTGCGTAATTGAAGTTTTTTTTTCTTACGTGGGGTCGGTGCAAAGAAATTGCTTTAGGGAAAAAAATGAGAAAACGTGGAATCAGCGAAGACGCCACTGATTGGATTAAACGCACTATGGAATTCTAATATTGAATATATACCACATATTTGGCAACACTGGATTCTACGACCAATATTGTGTGGCCTATTTTAAAAGTGGGGATTAGAATTGTTATCGTTTCACAGAAGGAAACGCGTCCATAGTCGGAGGAATGGCTGATCAAGCCTTGTGCGTTTCAAGTTGACAACTTGTGTCAAAAGAAGCCGCTTTTCATCCGTCTTCCGTATTTTATTTACGCGCTTCTTTTCAACACTTCTCTAACAAGTTGTTGATATGTTATAAATATCTGCAAATCTCAAAGAAGAAATCCATAATATTCGTCCGAAATTGGTAAATTATCGAAAAAACTTTATCTCTCCTTCTCTCTTTTCCCCCCTTCTCTCTCCCTCCCTCCTCTCCTCTTGCGTTGGAAATTAATTGGAATAGATAAACGCCTTCGGTATAAAAACGAGGAGCCATAAGAATAGTATGGCTTTAAATGTTTTCGTTCTTTTTTTTTCATTCATTGGTGTACAAATCGACCTAATTTTTTTTCCGTAACAAAACTGGAAAACGCCGCACTTTTTTCTCTCAGAGGGGAAAATGTACTCGCAGGAGCCGTGACGGAATCAACTGTCATTCCATATCGATTGCATTATTGAATCGTAATTCGCCATTCGGAAGGGGTCGTTGGGTTACCTCGAGTTGACAGGGCTGTCCCTTCCTCCGCGTGGAGAGTTGGCTCTTTCGAGGGCGAAAGGCAAGCTAGAAATATCAAGAGAGAGAGAGAGAGGTAGTGACGTATCATCCTCAGATTGTGCCAACTTTTGTCTTCGTTTGTTACCTCCCGTCGTTTCTGCCGCCGCTGCTTCTACGCCATTTTCTTTAATTCCCGGAATTTTATCACATTCGTCGAACATGGCGTCGGATTCAAAAGCGTCGCTGGCGAAATCGCTGATGTTCCCATAATTTTTCAAATAAGAAAAGAGAGAAGCAAAATTTTCAATGCCGAAACGTGAAAAGTATATTTTATCGAATTTATTAGTCCGTTTTTTTTTATTTGCTGGTACTATGGTCGAACGTTTGTAATCGAGAATGAAAATTAACCGTGAGTGCGTGGAACTTTTGTAATTGGCCGATAATACAGATATTTGCCGTGTTTTTTTTTCTTTTTTTGCCATTCATCGAAAAATTCCGACGCATGCACATTGGCAGCGTTTAGGGTGATGCGGTTTGCATCTTGTGGAAATTGAATTTTATACACGAGAGAGAGAGAGAAAGAGGAATAAAGTTTTCTGCTTTCGGATGATTTGCACACCAATGGTTTATGACAATTCAAAAACCACCATAAGAAGATGGACGTTATCGGTGTGTATCAAATGCAGTTTCGTACAATTAAGTCTTAACTGATTACTCCCCAGCTCATAAGTCTATCGTTTATGTAGCTACTTATACACACATATATACACCATCGAAATGAACCTGTAGATTTTTGTAAAGTATCTTTTTTTCAAATATGATGCTCAGAAGTATCTAGGGGCCTAATCCCATGACATTGACCTGGGTGAATTCATCAGTTTTTTTATTTTTATTTCAAACAAATGCATACCATTTAAATTTTTTTTTCATTCATAGGTGGAACCATTGTTATATATTTTATACTTCTATTATAAATTTTTTTTTACCTACCTGATGCATTCCCTTATTTAAGCATTCTTCTTTTTTTGTGAATCAAACCTAGAATGTTTGATTTGTCACTTCCTCAAAAACATAATATTCATAT
>JAOWBB010006744.1:0-18904 GCA_028565995.1 Ricinus marginatus
GTTTTTACTGTATTACTTCATAAATTTGGGTTAAAATAATGTCCGATTTTAAATTTCAATTTTAAAATTTATTTTAATTTTAAATTTATCGACTTATTGATTTCTTTAATATTCTTGTGAATAATTTTTCTATAAAAATCTATTTTATTTTTCTATAATATTTTTATGAATATGTAATTATATAAAAATGACAAACTTTGCTTAAAAATCATATCATTTTTAATTACCTTCTTAACATAAATTTTTCAAAAAATACTCATCGAGTTTCATGATTTACTTAAAGTAATTATTACTGTTTTCTTTTAGCCAATAATATGTATTGTTTATTAATTTTTCCCAGGGGTTCCTTATAATTTAATTTATGTAGGAAATTTTTGTTTTGTTCAAAAGCTCCTTAATGTGTAATCAGTTTATTACTTAAATTGCAAAATATTTTTTTTATATTAGCTTTATGATAATTTGTCGAAATTTAATATCTTCTAATACTTTTTATCAGAATTTTAAAAAAATGCATATATTTAAATAATAGCTAATTATATTTTAATAGACAATCTGAAAATAATCTCATTGAAATAATTTCTATATTTATAGCAATTTTTAGGTTTATAATTATTTTATGTTTCAATTTTTGACAGTTTCTGTCTTATTTATAATATTTTTATTTTTAAATTAATTCATATAATCTAGATATTTCTATATTATGTTTTAGATCATTTGGAAAAAGTCCAGATAAAAATTGTTTTAATACCTCATTAAGTTGTTTTCGTTTTTATTATGTTTCTTGGCGAATATGTGTACAAATAATCTTTTATCATATAGGCATTCTAACGTCTGACTTGCGTTATTAACCAATAATAAAATAAATTTATTTCTGAATATTAAATTTAAAAAATTAATCTCTGAAGATAATTTCTCAAGATTATTAGCTTACAACCTTAGTCACGTCTTGTACATACAAAGTGCTGATTAAATTCGTCATTTAAATTGATAATGGCCAATGATTCTAAGATTTTTATGTCAAAACCATAATTAAGCCAAATCGATAGATTTAATTGACGTTGCGAAAATATGGTTTAGCTTGAAGTCGGTACAGTAGTAATGAACAATCAGTCAGATAGTAATGAAACTTACACTTGAGAAAGGAATTCACCGATTAAAAAAGAAAACTGATCATATTTTCACATAAGAAATTTTTAATAATCGGTCTGATCGCTGATTTGAAGTATTTTAAGACTTTTTTGATGTACAACAAGCCCTTTATAAGGTTCTTTGCTGTCGTATATGACTGATTTTTTTCTTATTCTAATATTTGTTGTATTTTTAGTTTTTTTTAATATTTTAAAATAAAAACTGTAGTTTTTTATCTCATGTTCAGTATAATTTTTTAAATCTGACTGTTTGAGCCATAATTTTATTAATACCTAATTTTAAGCGTTTCTTCAGTTGTTTTATTGTTTTATAAACTCATTTCTATTTCGCTGTGTTAAAGGGCATTGTATTCAATTTTCGTCGACCACAATGAAATCATTCAAAACTATCTTGAACTTCTGACAGAAAAGAATTTTTTCATAAGTTAATTATTCTTCAATAGTTCTATGTTAAACATTGCGTAAATCTGGCAGTAAAATTATTTTTGGCTCCCCTACCATTTGTAGATTAGTTTTTGATTTGTTTAGCTATGAGACAGGAACTACGAAAAAGCAAGATCGGAAATGGTCAAAAAAAAATTCTCCATATATACATATTTTTTTCTATGAAGAATTTTTTATAAGTATAAATTGAAATTATAAAAAAATTATATATTGCGTTTTTGTTTTATTTCACAAAAGTATATTGAAGAGTAAATGCAAAAAAAAGTTTGTGTATCAAACCATATATTTTACTCATTAGAATCGTATCTGGGAAATTGAATTATTTTATTAATGTTAGAAAATTAAATCTGTGCAAAATTTTAATTTAATTTTTTATGAAAATTGATTTTATTTAATGTGCGTTATGTGAAGCTTCATTACTTCAAATGTAGATAAAGCAACAATTTTAGAATGTAAAAACTTCATCGGTACTAACAAATGAATAATTTTCGAAATTGCATTTTCACTGGCGAAATACTAATTGTATATAACCGTTCAATTTTTAGATGACTTTTATCTATATTTGATAAGTAGCGAAGATTTAAAGCCGAATTTTTTTCGGAAACACTCAGGCAAAAGCATATTGTATTTTTATAAGTATCTTGGATTTGTGAAAATTTTACCAAATCTATGTAAATTATATGCAGTTTCTGAATATAGCGTTAAATGATATAAGCGTTTCAGGAAATTGATTTTTAAATGTTATGTTGATATACGTAAAACCAGATACCGGAAGAATTTTGTTGAAAATTTTAATAATCAGATGTCGCATGAATGTTCTGTAAAATGATATAATTTTATCTAATTTGGTTTTTCTCCCATTTTTATTACCTTGATTAACACTTTTACCCATCTCCTCTGCTGGCAATTTTTAGTTAGAAGTTAATTTTATTATATTTATTAATATAAATTTTAGTTAATGTGTTAATCCAAACAGCGATCTTATACAAATGCCATCTTTCCTGAAGAAAAAGGAGAGATCTTTAATATAAAAGGGTTCCGAGAAAAATAAAAAAAAGGCAGTTTTATTGACAAAACATAAATAATGACCTTTTAAATAGTCTTTAGAAAATGGCAATCAGATGATGCATACCAAAAAGATTAGATTTTATTAGATTAAAGAAAAAATAAAAATCAAATATTTCACGGGCATTATCTTTTAATTATGAAAATTCGATTTAAAACTTTAATTATTATACCTAAGACCGTATTAAATTCATTAAATATAATTCACAATTTGATTACTCTAATAAAAGCAGACTAAAATATTTCAAATTATTTTATTCTCAAACCCTCTTAGGATTTGATAAGATGAAAGAAGATTAATCGTATATGTGTGTGTACATGCGTGCGTGTATAATATATATCTATATTTTTATATACAATTCTTATTATCTAATTATATATATAAATATATATAATTCTGTTTCTTTTTCAGGCAAAGATGGCAGTAAGATAACGACAGTTATCGCAACACCGGGGCAAGGCCCTGATAGACCGCAAGAAGTTTCTTACACGGACACAAGGGTCATCGGTAATGGGTCTTTTGGTGTTGTATACCAAGCTAAACTATGCGACTCAGGCGAACTGGTCGCTATTAAAAAGGTCCTCCAAGATAAGAGGTTTAAGGTAAATCTTATTTTTTACCTTCCGTAATAATTAATTAGACCATATAACAAAAAGAAAATATTAGTGTTTTAAATTTATATGTAATAAGATTTCTAATATGAAATTGAACTTAATATTATTATAATATACAATTTTTTTCAAATTGTAGAACCGAGAACTTCAAATTATGAGGCGGTTGGAGCATTGTAATATAGTCAAACTGAAGTACTTTTTTTACTCAAGTGGTGATAAAAAGGATGAAGTATATCTGAATTTGGTACTGGAGTACATACCCGAAACCGTATATAAAATAGCCAGGCATTACAGCAAGTCCAAACAAACAATACCTGTTAGTTTTATTAAGGTAATACGTTTTAGCTGTTATATTTAAATAATTAAATTAAAAAAATTTGGTTTTTTAAATTGATCTTTTTAAAAGATAATTTTCATAAAGTATTACATTTGGTAAAATAAATCAACTACTTATTTAACATTTTGATTGCCATGCGTTTTATGAGTGATCTCTCTGTCATGCGGGCCGCTGGACGAATCTTGCGCTAGTGAAACATTTCTATACATTTGCTTCTAATGGTATATTTCTAAGATCCTCACTTGCAACCCCATTTCTCTGCATGACGTTCGAATATCTGCGTATACTGAGCGATGTGACTTAAATCTCTGCTCAGTCCGTTTCTTCTTTTGAACAGAAAAAAAATGGAAAAATTAGTTCTTACTGAATCATGTAACAATGAAAAAGAAAGCTAGTTATAGTAAGTTAATGTTATGTCTTTCACGACTCGCATACATTTGGATAGTAGTGATGAAGAATTGATCAGATTCCTAAGAAAAAAAATATAAACAGAATTATACTGTCAGATTCTTATTCAGATATTAATAAATATAGTTGTAGTAATAGCGAAGATAATGAGGATATGTCTCCCGAAATATGGATGACATGTCAATCAAAGTGTTACAATATCTGCTGACCAGAATGACACAATTTTTTTTCTATATTTCAGTTTTTTGTTTTGAGATTTGATGAAAAATATGCATTTAATCTTCTTAAGTACAAACTTTTTTTATTATTTTAAATAAATTTAAGTAAAATAATTGTTATATGAAATAATTATCAATATATATTATGAATATTGAATTTAGGAAATTATAAATTTGTCTTTAAAAGAAAGAATGGCTTTAAATACTCTGTTTTTGTGCTCTAAAGACGCATAAATAATAAAAAAATTTGCCGCTTCATTTATTTAATATTAATTAATAATTATAATATTTTGTGCATCTGCAAATTGAAGACATTTTTTCATTAAGTAATGTTAAATTGTAGAAGTAGCACTATTTAAAAGAGGAAACAAAACCATAATTTGATAAATAGTTTATTTTGTGAAATGAAACTGAATGGTAAAATGTAAACTTATAGTAAAATATCATTATATATTTTACAATAAATCGTTTTAATTGAGAGTAAAATGTAAATAATTTTTTTTATGTTCTAGCTATATATGTACCAACTTTTTCGGTCTTTAGCATATATTCATTCGCTCGGAATTTGTCATCGGGATATAAAGCCGCAGAATTTGCTTCTCGACCCGGAGACTGGAGTCTTAAAACTTTGTGACTTCGGATCAGCGAAGCATTTAATTAAGGGAGAACCCAATGTTTCATATATATGTTCTCGTTATTATAGAGCTCCGGAATTAATTTTCGGAGCTATCGATTATACTACAAAAATCGGTTAGTTTTATTATTTTCTATAGAAATAACTGAATTATTCTTCAATTTATTTCGCTAAATTTCTGTAACTCATAAGAAAATTATGTTATTAATTTTTTTTTCGGATTTTTTTAAATGTCACGCTGTCATTTTAATTAATTTTATTTATTTTAATTATAAATAAAGCTAATATTTCTTATTTATTGTACCATTCGAATTATAATTTTAAATTTTATTTTATTTGTTAAATCTTTTATTTCATTTTAGATGTATGGAGTGCCGGTTGCGTGTTGGCTGAACTTTTATTGGGCCAACCGATATTTCCTGGAGACTCAGGTGTGGACCAATTGGTCGAAATAATCAAAGTCTTAGGTACTCCCACTAGGGAGCAAATTCGCGAAATGAATCCTAACTATACAGAATTTAAATTTCCACAAATTAAATCTCATCCCTGGCAGAAGGTCAGTACTTTTTTTTTTTTATTTTTTTTATTTTTTTTTTGAATTATACAAAATTGATGTATTTAGTATAAAATTTGTCCTAGATATATAACTACTTCTAGATAGATAAATATAATATTTTTACATATGTTATTTCAAGCAAAACATTTATATCGTTACGTGGGAGTAAAATGAAAAACAGAAATTGGAATTCTTAACTTTTAGGATTCATAATTAAATTATCTGTTTCCTTTATTATATAAAGATATGAAGTTATTAATATATTTGAAGTCTGCTTGGAGATCTCTTTTTAATCAACTGGACTTGTAGTATAAAATGAATTCGCTCATGTTTTAATTTTCCCAATTCCCATATCATTTTATTCTCATTAGATCTGTGTTTTATACAATGCAATCTAATGTCGTGGACATGTAAGGATTATAAAAAGAATTATTTTATTTAAGAAATAGAAGCTTTTGCTTCTTTTCAAAATGGTGAACGTTTTTTATTTCAGCTATTAAAAAAATATTAAATATCAGTCTAGTCTAATGATATTGAATGCATTACACCAAGTATGTCTGCATGTAACATTGTTTGGCTTAGTACAATATGTCGAAGCTTTGAATTTGTTCTGTTTTACACGTGTTCCCGTTAACGAAATTCGTTTTCTCTAGTTACATCATTGATTATAATCCGAAATTTGTTTATCATAAGTCGTAAAATTTTTTGGCAAACCGTAGCTATTAAAATTATTGTAACAGAAAATTTTGTAAAAGTTGTCATTGCTTACGATTACGTAGAAGTTTGTGTTAGCCTTGAAAGGATGAGTAAATAATCTGTTACCAAAACATTTTCTTAAAAATAAGCAGTTAATGTATTTCACTAGAACTTTTTAAAGTTGATAATTTGGGTTGAAGTAAAACCATAAATAGGATAGGCAATATAAGTTTTCATATTTTGTTAATTAAAGATTATTAAAATTTTATTTAATTTTATCAAGTGCATTATTAGTATCTTTCGATAAAAGAATTTGTTGAAGAAAGAATATTAAGAATTAAGAAAACATTGAATTGTGAAAGAAATTATAGAAATATTTTTATTACCTTTTATATGTAAAAAAATAAAATTATAGAGGTGCAGGTTAAAATTAGATTACAAATCGTGTTGATAGAGAGGTAGACTTGGGACTTTTCCCTTGCAGTTCGCGCTAGAACGAATGTCTTTTCCCAAATGCTCAACTCAGCATCAAAAAATACGAGTAAGTTTTAACATATTTATATTGTAAATTTACTAATAAGCTTGGGAGTGATTTCTTTACATGTAATGAGAGCAGTGGTCTGCATTTAGAAATTATATGGAAATAGATTATAAATTGAAATTTTCATGATTTTATAGTATTGCATGATGTCCATGGAAATCTTCTTATACTGAAAATAAATTTTAAGTTTTTCTTCAAATAATATAATTGTTCTTGTGAAATGCTTTGCTGTTTTGATATATTTTTCAGTAAAGTACACGTTTTTAGTGCAAAAATAGAAAAATTAAGTTTAATAGTTTAATTTATTTTATATAAAATAGCAATATATTTAGAAACAAACATAATTATAATTTAGATGTATGCTATCTTAATCGTATTTTTTATGAATTGTAGTATTTAACATTTAAAGTTTTACGTACATAACAAGCATTGAGATATCATCTAGTTATTAATTTGCAATTTAATTTTTAATAATAGTCAGAAAGAAATTTCTATAGCATCTTTCTCTGGATATTGTTTAAAAGATATAATAGCTATGCCAATTTCTATAATATTGAAATACTAGATACACTGAAATAATTATTTATTTATTTTTTAACAATTATAAATTCTTTAATTATGCAGCTATAATTTTTATTATATGAAACCACACAATCTTTAGTTGATTTAAAGTTCTGTAAATATGAATGATTAATTATAGTGTAAGAAAATAGGTTTTGTTCTGGAATTGCTTATAATATAGGTAACAAATTAATGTGCTTGTAATTAAAACAACAGACTTTATAGACTGACTAATTTTTTTTATTTTAATTTTAATCTCTTTAAAACTATAGTAGAATTACGATATCGAAATACAATATTATGAATTTGATTGTGAAGTTTTCAGTTTGGTTTTCATCGTAGGTTTTCCGAGCCAGAACTCCTCCTGAAGCAATCGAACTTGTTTCTTTATTGTTGGACTATACCCCATCTTTGCGACTTAATCCTTTGCAAGCCTGTGCTCATTGTTTTTTCGACGAGTTGAGGGAGACACAAACCCGCCTTCCTAATGGTCGGGAACTCCCACCTCTATTTAATTTTACTGAGCATGGTAAGTTATATTGCTTTTTTTTGCCACTATGATACGAACAATTAATTGAGAATGGAAAGAATTTCTTTCACCGATGGTTTGGCCAAAAAAATAATGAATTCAATTTTCAGTCTTTAATCTTGAATATTTTCCAAATCATTTTGATTTATGATTTCAGAATTATCAATACAGCCAAATTTAAATTCGATTTTATTGCCAAGGCATTTAGCTGAATCGAATGTAACTTCTTCAAATCCGGCAGAAACGAATTCTTCGACGCAGGGAGAACCGGGAGCACCTATGTCTGAGGCAGCCAATGCGGCAGAGCAGTCAACATCAAACATGGCTTAAATCGTAAGGTGAGAAAATTATTACTTTTTACAAACGAAACGTGCGAAACATTGATCTATGACTTATTGTCAGTTATAAAAGCGATAACAACATTTATTATTATTTTTATTATTATTTATTTATTTATTTATTTTTCTATTTTTTATTATTATTATTATTATTATTATTATTATTATTATTTTCATTTATTAATTAATTTCTTAAATATTTAATCGAGAATTTTACCAAAAAAAAAAATACATCGTTGAAATGATCTATATATATGTATAAATATAATATTATATTATTGTATTCGCAAACGTCCTGTGCTGTAGACGATTAATACAACAATAAATAATAAACATTACATATTTTCAAACTTTATAGTTTTTTTATTTTCTTTCACATGAATCTTTATGACAATTCACGTTATTTTAGATTAAATAAATTTCAATTTATTGAAGTGTATGTAAAATTCTGTAGATGATTTCCATTTAAATCAGTTCTTACCAAATTTCTTCGAGAATTTTTCTGTTTGAAGACAAATTAGAATAGATGGCCTTCGTTGCAAAAAATTCTTTTTAGTGATAGTCTTAGATTGTATTCATAGATATATTAATTAAACATTTTTTTTTTAAATCAGACAAAAAAAATTAATTGCTTTTGTTATTTCTAATTGTAAATATAAGCTTTCAAATGTGACAGACAAATAATAATAATAATAATCAGATGCAATAACAATGTCAGGAATAAGGAATAAATAAATAAAATTAAAGAATACTTTGAAATAAATGAGTTGTTTTAAATATAACTTTTATAATTTCATCTTTATATTACCGAAATACAAAAATGTAGATAATTTTGGCAGGATTGAAAAAATCTTTTAATTATTGCCTTAACGATTTGCTCACATCATAACAACATACTTTATTACTGTAACACAAAACACACAAAATCTAAATAACCCACAATTATATATAAGTTAATTTTCATTATTATATATAAATTAAATTCAAAGTCTTATGTTTTTGTAAATATTAAATATCATATCCAGAAAAACTTAATAAAAAGAATTATGGATATTATTAAAACAATTGAATTTTTAAATAATTCGATCTGTATTTTCTTTGGGTTGTGTATGTGAAAATTTCAAAAATTATTTTTGGGCAATGTATTCCATAATTTTGAAAGTAAATTTTTATTGCGATTTTCTTATTTTTATATGTATCATACATTCAATACAACTTTTTATTGCATTCTGTCCAGAATTGTATCTAATTTAATATTAATGTTTAGATGTGAATAGAGTACATGATTGAGAAATAAATCATTAAAACATGTTTTAAAATTAATGTGAATTAAGCTCGTTTTTTGTTATTACTTATTATTTATATATTTTTTTTCTTATATGCATATTAATATAGTATGAAAAAAGTTAATATTTAAAAAAAATTTAAACATATAAGAAAAAAAAATATGTATGACAGCATATCTATCAATTCTGTTAATTCGGTTATGCAAAATTATATCAATGATCATTTCAATCCGGTTACAATGCAGAATTTTATTTTTGCATTTATTAACAATATTTTTGCTTTTCGTTTTAGAAATTTTTACTCGCTAAAGATTTCATTTCTTTGTACTTTCTTTTTCTAGCTAAATGAAATAAAACTTGCCATAGTTATACTTTCCCATCTGAAGATATTTTGATTTATCTACGATCGCAAATATTTTTTTTGAATTACACTAATTTTATTTGATTATCCATGAAATTAATAACTTTTTGAAGATATTGTCAAAATTAACTATATTAGTTTTTTAATATTTACAGCTAAGCTGGATTTGTCTTTGTGGATCATGGTGACGGTGAAATGGGCCGTCCGTATCTCGTCCATAAGGCCGTGCGTTGTTGAATACCTGAGGATTTATTTAAATTTTTACGTTTCACACTCGACAACAATCTTGGACTAGTTTTTCATTTACATTTGGCTGCCTTCTTTTACTTTAAAAAATTACATACATACATGTATAATGAGAGTACGTGTATTTTTATGTACATATTGATTCGAAATGAAATTGGATTTGAACGTGCAATCACTTCTACATTTCTTTTGTAAAATTAATTATTTAGGCTGTTATGATGATTTTAAAAAAAATTCCTCAGGCTTTTTCAAAAACATTTTTTGTTTTATATTCCCGCAATAAAACGATTTTCAGTAAGGATTAAATTTAAAATCTTTTAATGACTTGAAAATAAGGAAGTGATGAAGGCATAATTTTGGTTTGTTATGTAAATTTTTAATAATATTTAACTATTGGATTTTATGAATAATTATAATATAAAATCTATAGAAATTCGTTGCACCGAGGTAGAAGAAAAACTTTTGTTACTATTTAGACAAAAAATTGCTATGAATTTTATTGTCGCTATCGAACTTCACTTTGTAGCGATCTAAAATTATTACTATTATTATTTTTCGATCTCAACAAAACATAATTAATCTGTTAACAATTTTGAGCAATCGATATTCTGAAAAAATTATTTACTATGAAAACTGTTAAATAAATTATAATCAGTAGTGCAAACCATTAAGAAAAATCCTTAATTTTTTCTATCACTATAAATAAAAATTATAATTTGAAAACTTTTTCTCAAGTTTTTAGTTTTTTTTTAAAAAATATACCTAATGCGAATTTGTGTTCATGATTTAAAAAAAAAAGAGAGGATCCCAGAGTGAGGCTGTTAATTCTTTCAAAAAGAATATAAAAAATTCATGTTGGTGGTTCTCAGAAAATGTTAACTAAATTAATTAGTGTAAGTAACATCAATATTGAATGTAGAAAGAAAAAAAATAGGTTGTTAAGTTATTTTTTATTCTGAAAATCTAGATTATCTTATGTATTCCAATGTGGAATTCATATTGCTTAAAATTACTAATTAAAAAATCTGAAATTAATTATTCATTTGAAAAAGAATCTTCTTAAAAATTATTTCAGAATATTATAAATATGTCTTTAAAGAAGAAAACCTTGTGATTTTAGATCTCAATAGCATGATTTTTGATATATTTTGCGATATGATTGTATAATTAAAATCCCAAAATTATTCATTAGACCTCGAAAATATGTATGGACAGATATATATATATGTATATATATGTGTGTGTGCATATATATATATGTATGTATGTGTATGTATATATATATATATATATATATATACACACACAC
The DNA here is from genome assembly GCA_028565995.1 of Ricinus marginatus. Taxonomy (NCBI): domain Eukaryota; kingdom Metazoa; phylum Arthropoda; class Insecta; order Psocodea; family Ricinidae; genus Ricinus; species Ricinus marginatus. The sequence continues at coordinate 11,293 of JAOWBB010006744.1, forward strand.
ACACACACACACACACACACACTAAAAAAGAACCTTTTTAAGGTTTCTCTAGGTGGCTTAATGTCTCGTTTTATGAAAAATTTTGAAAATCATCCTTAAATCTCGAGGCCCAATGAACTAAAGTGGAGTTTATGAATGACCGAAACAAAACATTTCCACCAATTCTCAATCTTGTTGCATTAAATTTTATTACAAAATTGTAGATTATTGTGATAAGAATTTGAATGAAAAATATATATATTGTGTATCAAAGAAAGTGTGAAATATTTAAAAATCCTAACAAGAATATATGTTTAGCAAATTAGAAACGAAATTCTGGAGTTGTCATCATGCTATTGATATTATTTATTTGATGTGTACAAATTAGAGGCAAAAATTTTTTAAAAAAATACCTAAGGTAGAGGAATTTTTTTAAATTAGAGATTGTTTATCTTCTATAGATAATTGACGTTTATGTTTAAAAAAAATGCAATTTATTGAATGTTTCAAAATGATGTAATTATTATGAAACATATTTGCCTCTCAAATGGCTGGAACCTTTGTCTTTTTAATCTACTTGTTTGTAGATGACATGATTTTATAATTTTTATTCTTGAGACAAAATTTTGTGTCAGTTATTTTTTTTTTATTATTGTAAACCATAGTAAACAAAAACTTTTAAGCTTCAAATAGAGTAAATGAGTATTTTGAGTGAAATATCAACAATTTCTGTGAATCACGAACTGTGGATATCCAATCCGCGTAACTTGGATGATCTTTTTCTCTTTTTTTTATTAAACTTGTATGTTTTTTTTCTTTCTTCTTTTTAACATGAGCAGTAACTAGTCAATTTTTAATTTTTTTTCGAGGAATAGTAAAAGATGGATTTATAATTTGTTATGCTGCATGTAAAGCAAACAAAGAAAATTTATATAAGAATGTAATTCATTGACAATTTGATGTTAAAAATATAATTTTGAAATATTTGTTTAAAAAGCTTCGCACCCACGGGCTTTTCGAATATCTCCGCAATTATGTAACTCAGACAAATTTTTGATATTATTTATAAATAATTTTTTTCGCACGAGAAAATTTATATTTCATTGCCAAAATGAATTATATATAATCAAAAATGCAAAATATTAAAGAATCCACTTATTCGACAGCTGTTTGCTTCTTTATTTTCTAGTATTCGTAAATTTACACAAAATTTATAATTTATTTTGCTAATTTCATATTTTCATGTATTGAATTCGAACAAACAAACATTTTCATAATTCATTTCTTTCACGAAATTATATTTATCTATATAATTGGAGCTGTCTTTTTTACTTGTTTTTTTCTTCTGTCTATTTGTTTTAAAATTCCTTTGAATTTTATTGAAAACAAGAAAATTCATAATATGTTAAAAGTCTGATTTGTGGAACAAAAATATGTATATTTTTATTTCCACTCTATATAATCCATTAAATTATATTTTCCCCATCGTATTTTTTTTAAAATTTTGGATTTTACATTCATATAATTTTCATATCGTAATATTCGTACAGAAACTATAATGAACGATTGATAATTCTAAAAATAATCCTAAAATATTGCAAAAATAAAAATATGTATATGTATAAATGAGATGATACATTTTGCATTCGGAAATCCTAGTTATTTTCTATCGAGTAAATTCAAATTCAAAATGGTTCTTTTATGCATATTATTATTATTATTATTATTATTATTGTTTTAAATTTTTTTACCGCCAAATTTAGACTCATACTTTCTTTTCTATCATTTTCAAGATCTTTAAAAAATTTATGTCCAAGTGTGTGCGTGCGCGTGTGAAACATGAAAATGGCAGCATTTATGATGTAAATTGAAATTAGCTTATAAAAAATTGGTATAAAAAACAGAAATACTTTGGAGATCCTCATCGGAATGTCATTGTTTAAAAAATTAAATTTTGTAAGCGAAATTATCTGTTATTCTGCAAAGGTTATAAAACAATGTATGAACACTGAAAAAAGTTCATTCAATGAACTTTTTAAATTATTAAAAATAATAGATTTTTAATTTAAAGAAATGGGATTTGTAAATAAGTTCACTCAATAGTGAAATTACAACTGCGGAAGAAAATACTCGTGTTATGAAGAAGTGAAATTAATGTTGTTATGCCGTCAAAAGTATACATCCAAAGTTGATTTATGAGAGAGAAAGAGACAGCGAGAGTGCGAGTGCAAGTGCGAGTGCGAGTGCGAGCGAGAGAGAGAACATGCCTGAAAAATTATGAATGATATTAAAACCAAATTTTTTTTCAAGTCAATTAAATCAGTAAATTAACCAGATGAATTACCTCTTTCCTAAATAAATATTTACATTGCTATTTTGAACTATTTGACAAAATATTTATGGGGATACAAAGAATAAAAATAGATAGGAAGGCGTTCAAAAATTGCTTTACCAATAATTCGAAACTGAAATAAAAATTTTTCTGCCATGATTCTTATTTAAAATGTAATTAAACAATATAGTAAATCGAAATTAAAGTTACAATTAGAATATTTGGAACTTCAGATTTATAATAATAATTGCTTGTAGGTGCCTCAAATAATTTTTTAGTTTCAATTTTATGTAGCTAATATTGAATTTAAAAAAAGGACTCTGATTTCCTTGTTAAGAAATCTCTGTCCAATGACTTCGAAACGTTTTCATCAGAAAGCATAAAATTAAATACTTTTCACCACTTTAAATGAGTACGAATTTCTTGCTCATCACGACGTAAAGATTTGACATTGAGTTTGCCGATATGTGTATATTGTTATTTAATTTATTAAATTAATTTCATGAACAAAATAATTTTTTATCACTGATAATAATGTAAATAATGTAGTAAACTTTCAATGCCACAAAAATAATTTTTTTAAGTTATTGAAGTTATTCTTAAAAACCGAGAATTTTTTTTTGTTTGATTCAAATACCTTATAAATATGATTAACAACAAAAAATGTATTGATACGAAGCTTGAAGACAATCGTTTTAAATCTTAAATCCCGATTTTTCTTCCATGTGTTAATGAAAATGAATAAAAACAATAACAATAGAAATAATAAGCAATATTAATGTAAACCAAAAACTGAAAATTGTTCAATTTATAAAAAACCAAATCCTCACATGGAATAATATCTATTTTATTACGACTCATAATATTTGATTTGTCTGTTAGGTAAGGAACCTTTTTTCTCGTTCTTTCATATTATCTATAAGTGAATGCAATAAAAACTTATTTTTAGCTATGCTTTTCCACTATTATTTATCGTCGAATTTCCTTTTCCATGTTCTTAAGATTAATGCTTGCTGCCAAATTTTTTTCCAAAACATGTAAAATTTTCCGTTATAAAATTGATATAAGTTCATAAGAATATTTAATTTACAAAAGTAAATATGAAAAATATTTGATTTAGTGATCTTACTGAAAGTATATAAAATAATATAGCCAAATCGAATTTAAATTGCAGTTTAGTATACAAAGATGTTAAAACATCAAGATCATTTTAAAAAGAAATGTAACATAGTCTGTTATAATTTCATATTTCAATAGGAAAAATTTTTTTATTAATTAGGTTTTTAAACAGTCACAGGCAAACGATTGATTTTCCAGATACATCTAAATTATATTAAAATTAAAATAATTAATCTTAATTTTCTGTTTCTAACTAGATCTTCCTCTTTTGTTTTAATTTAGCAGTAATCTTTTTACATATATTATTAATTTTTCCAATGCTGACAAATCGAAAAAAAAGTCCGGATGAAATTGAAGTTAAACTGTCACATGTTTAAATTTCTCCATGTTCCTGCATTTGTCTGATTTTTAAGATTTGTATCATAGTAATATCTTGAAATTACATGCACAAAATTAAATTATAAAATATATTACGTGTTATATGAATGGAATAAGAAAATTTTTTAGATACCTTGATGAATAAAACCATATACAAATAATGTGATTTTTCGAATTATTCTAAATACTACAAGAAAAAACTAACTAAACTAATACTAAGGTTTGCATCAGAACTTTAAGCCTTCAAATAATTTTGTTCTTTAGTATTTTGATATTTTTATACCACGTGGATTATTAACTAACTTCAAGTGATTGTTTAATATAAAAAAATTAATTTTTTAAGTTACAATGATATTAATTAATATGATGAAGTGGATCGTAAATTATTTTTACTTCATGGTATACATGTTATAATTCAATATTAATTTATAATCTAATATTTACAAATATTAATACTTGCCATATATTTTGATTTTTTTTATTTTTAAAGTTTTTCTCGATCTTCAACATAATATAAAGAAATAATGATAGTTAAATAATCGGAAGTTAAAAAAGTTATTTAAAAAAATTAGCCAGTCTTACATTGTTTTAGCATTGCTAAGGTTCTTGATGGCATATAACTGTTCGTATGTGTGCGCTTTGTATAAAAGGTAACAATGACGAACATTGTTTATATGACACATCTGGTATTTCTCATTATGGAGCCTTATATTAGATGATCTGGAACGCCCAATATGAATTACTGACTTTTAATTGACTTGGAAATTTGTTGTTTTCTTATAGAAACATAAGTTTGAATGGTATATTGTTACATCAGTTTTTTAAATTTTTCAAATATCAAATTTATTCGAATGAATGTGAACCTGGTAAATTTTTCCATCAATATAGAATTTATATAGAATTTTAGAATGTAGACAAAATTTAAAAAACAAATAAAGAAAAAAAGTGTTGTTAATCCAGTAATAAGACAGCATTTTGAGTGAAATTATTTTGCCTTTTAAAGTTTTAATTTTATCTTGCATTTTATATATGTGTATATATATATATATATACACACACACTAAATATGATTTATGAAATGCTGATATTAAAAAAAAATAAAAAAATCTTCGCTGCAATAAATTAGAATGAAATTGTTTCCATTATTGATGTAAGATAAAAATAAGTTTTGTAAAAATTGGTTGCATTTTAAACGATTTTTTTAATATTTATTTTATAAAATAGATCTGATATCCACTTACATACATGAATATTTTATCAAAAAAGTTTTATATATGTATTCAGTAATATTTGTGAAAGTTTTCTAAAATGTAAAATATAAAATGCTTTTTTGCTTTTCTTGTTATTTGCATGAGAGCACAAAACAAATCATATGCATTTTTATATATGTAAGATGCTGTTAGATTTCTTTTTGTTTTGATTTATCGCAGCGAAAGGCCCAAAATTTTTTGTCACTTCCCTTTCCAGAAAAAAAATAAGAAAATTGTGCAGTAAATATTTTAATAGCTATTTTCTCGCGAAGAAAAACAACGCTCATTTTTTTTAATTGAACGGTAAATTTTGCCTGAACGTTTAATTTGAAAAGAAAAAAGCTTAAAATTTTGCATCGTATGTAGAAGGCATGTTTCAAAAGTTATTATTAAAAAAAGTAAATAAATAAAATATTAAAATTTAACGTCTGGAACTGGAAATAATTTTATATCTTTTTCACACTGATGGGAATCGTCGCTGGCGTCCGAAGTGCGGTTATTGCCACGCGCCGCTGGGAAGTCGAGACCTTAGGATATTTGTCACGATTTGACATTTCCTTCCGCCGTTGGGTCTATTTTCCGTTCCAGAAGTTGAGAAAGGAAAAATTTTTTTCTGAATCTCATCGGATTAGACTTTTTTTTTCCATTTTAAATTTATTAAGCTTAAAGTGGTCCTTTGTAAATAAATTCGCGAAGACTCCTCCCTCTATTGGGCTTTTTCTTTTCTTTTGAATTGCTGATCGCGAATATCCGCGGCGATGCATTGATGGTAGATTATCACGGAGGAAAATAAAATATTTTTGTTTTAAAGACCGGGTCTTTGCACATAGGAAATTTCGTAAGGACCATTTTGGTCGTTGTACAATTGGTATTATACTATCTCATACCCATACGTATGGGCAGTCACCATTGTGTCAGCGATGTTAAGCTTAAACTTTCTTTAGACTGCTGACCCGGTCCTTAAAGTTTTCCTTCAATGACCAAGCTTTACGGGATATAAACAAAAGTTATACAAAAAATAATACCATAACAGTTTTATTTAACAAAAAAATGTATTTAGGAAGAGAATTAAAACAAATTTTATCTATTTCTGTTAAAAATTTAGATAATAAATTAATAGTGATAATAATAATAATAATAATAATAATAATAATAAAAAGCTTGTATCTGTAAGTATGTGTTTGTATAATATCAATTATAAATAATTATAATAACTAAATAATCTGATTTTATTTTTAATTATTTTTTCGCTAAGGTAAACATAATGTCCGAAAAATAGAATATAAAATAAAAACAGCTATTAATGTAAAAAAAGTAAAATATATATAAAAATATATTAAAAAAAATAGCTCTTGTTACATATTGTCTATAAATTGCAATTGATTAAAAGCGAGATATAACCATTTGAAATAATTTTGCACTGCGCAGAAAAATATTTTTCATCTTCATTTTCGAACGATCTTCTAATGGTTTCTCTTAAAATCTCATAGGTATGAATTTCTAAAATAATATAAATTAATAAAAAATTTTCCAATTATGTTTCTACCGATTTCTAATATATCAAATAAGAAAGATGTACGATTGGTGTACATTACCGCTTTCGTTTTGAACTTTTAAATTGAAGGAAACGCTCTTTACTAATAACTATTAATTAAAACAATAATGAATTTAAATGAAAAATTTATTAAATATAATTTTCTGTGGTCTTGAAACAGTATTAGTTATTTCAAAAGTAATATCACTTTTTTAAAAAAAGACTAAAACTGACCAATTTTATTGCCTATCATATATACTAAATCAATATTGACTATAAAGAAAAATTAAATTTTAGTTTTCATACAGTTACATTTTCGAAAAAAAAAAAAAAAAAAAAGATGAAGTCGAAGTCAATTTCTTAACTTATATTAGATTCATAATTTCAAAATTTTCGTAGACTTTTGCAGTTACATACGTGATTTTTAAAGCTTCACACTTCAGAAATCCACATCAGGCTTCAAATAATGAAAAATATTCATTCTCAAAACTCAAAAATTTACATTAATGTAATCATTAAATATAGATTAAATTTCTTTGTTAATTGATCAGAATAATTTCGGTTAATATTTCATTTTCTAACGTAACAACTTATATCCGATAGCTTCTATTGATTCCATCTAATATGTACAGAGATTTCATTTTGCATTATCATGGTTTAGGACACCTGCTACGTTGAATCATAAGAGTACATAAGGACCACCTGCTATTGACTCATAAGTAAGTAAGTTCGTTTACTTGTTACTTAAACAAATCTCAAAAATAAAAAATAAGGAAACATTGAACTGGTTTCCATGGAAACCAGATATTTTATTGTCAGAAAGCAACAATTAGTTAATTTTATGTATCTTATAATTCTAAAATGGATCAATTATTTTCTTTTTCTATGAATTACCTAATTTTTTCCCTTTTTCCAAACTAATTTATATGAGATCATAAATATATAAAGCGGTGTTAAAATACATATTTCCCTATATCAAGGTATTTAGAAAAATTAATTTTATTTATTGAAAAAGCAAAT
>JAOWBB010006745.1:0-18895 GCA_028565995.1 Ricinus marginatus
GCCCGAAATTTTACGTCGCGAAAATGGTTTTCGTTATCGAGCAGCCGATTTCGCTGTTTGGCGGCTTTGCCGGGGGATGAAGCGATGACGCGCACACCCCAAGGGTGGAAGGGCTGTGCAGGGGTCAGGTGCTGAAGCCAAAGGTGCTCGCTTTAAACAAGCGAAAAAATGATTCCCATTCGCATCTTGGCATGGGATCCGCAGAAACCGTCCCCCGAGCCCCGGGGAGGTTTCTGCCCCGGATGAACCGTAAAGCGACTGAAAAAAATCTCATTATGAACATTGCTCGCGGCAAATCGCCATTAATTCCGCAGCCCCGAAATCCTTTGAAATATTACCCACAATCGGTTGTTTCGCACCTCAAATTGACGATATATCAATATCCATTCTCTCTACTTACGGTTAATATTATTCATTTATAATGAATAATCACACCTCGATTTAGGTCAAATATATTTACGTCGTCTTTTTGAATTCGATTCCTTAATTCCATTATTAGCGATCGTTCGTGGTTGAAAAATGAAATAGATGTGCAGAAAATTTATACACGAATATGAATAATTTAGTATTAAATGTTCAATAAATTAATTATTTCGACTTACGCTGAATATTAATTGGGATTTTCGGGTTAAATGCTCACGGTTTAAATAAATCTATTTAATTAGATTTTTCTTCTTGCTAAGTTAATAACCGGGAATTTTTTTTTTTTTTTTTTTATTCGATCTACTGCAAAACTAAAAAGTTTTGTTTTTTGACTGAACAAGTAATTTTATCGTGTGTGATTTAGCTGCAAAGAAACGATAGGTGTGTATTCTCGTACAACCTGCCGCGAATGAGATTTGTGTGCTTTGAGAATCCTTGGACAGCGAGCAGCGCGGGTAAAATAACACAAGGGGAACAGTTTTAAGGGCGTTCCGTCAGCAATAATTTTATCGCTGGCCAAAAACCGAGATTCGCAATTACTTGAAAAAATGTGGCGTTTCATCTGCCGTGCAAAATTTTCAAGTTTTGCGCTCTTAAATATGAAATTTTTTCATTTCAGTGTCTCAGAGTTGCATTGGACAGAAAAATATTTTTTTTTTTTTTTTTTTTTTTTTACACATGTATGCAAACATCAAAATCTTTATTTTCTTTTTCTTTTTTATGTACAAACGGACGAAGACATTTAAAGGAATTGTTTCTTTATTGAAAACGGCACCGCATTTTACATGAATAGATCATTATAGTAAATGGAAGAAAAATTAACAGATAATGTTTCCCTTTTAGAAACACGCCGAAAAATGAAATTCTATTGGCAATTAAATATAACTTATCCGTTTTCCGATTTATACAAGTTACTGTTTCTCATAAACCCGCGTAGAATACCGAAAAAATAGTACGTGGCAGCTAAAAGAAGCACTTGCTTATTTTGTTATAAGTTTGGAGAAATTTTAGTTTAATAACAAAAATAAGTTGTAAAAATTCTTTTACTTTTATTGCAGTATTTGTTTTGGAATAGGAGGTTTAAATATTTGTATTAAAATTGTAAATTTACATTACAGTAAGCAGTTATTCAGAGTCTTCTCGCCGAGGACACCTTTTTTTCTAATTTCCAGTCAAAAATAACAATGAGTTATGGCAAAAAACCGTATACCACACTTTGGAAGGCATAAAAACTGAGCCGCAGAACGAATGCATGTTAACTGCACATGAATACAAGCGGGATTAATCGCGTTTCCAGGAGGTTCCACGACAGCGGAGGACACTTCTGATTGTTCCAGGGAGCCTTGCGACACCGGCCGCCTCGGGATCTCCGCGACGGGAAGAGGCTTCGCTCCAGGTTAGGGCCATCGGGAAACTGCCGGGATCGCACACCGGAAACCGTCACCCGAGACGAGGAATCCGAAGGGACGGTTTCCGTTTTGGAGGCCGCACCGTGCAGACGGAACGGAGAAGACGGCGGAGGGACGTACGCAGCCGTCGATCGTGCCGCCACCAACAACGCGAAAGGAACTCTCCTCCGGTGGATCGCGCGAGGCCGTCTCCAGCGGGCTCAGTCCGTGCTCGACGCTTCGAACGACGAGGCAGGCGGTGCGTGTCGGTCGTCTCCCGTGCCGAACCACGAACGATTCGAGATCAGGTTTTTTTCCCGTTCGAGTTTTGTTCAGTTTCTGTTCTGGTGTCAGTCAAGTCCTTTTTTTGGCGGCGAACGGCGGGCGATCTCGAAAACTGCCAAAATCTTCGCACGCGGTAATTATTTTTAGGTGGAAATTATCAGAAGTAATAAATAAATAATTTATTTATGTACGTCCGAAATTCGACAAGGTAGAATGCGGACCGCAGAAAATGCGGCGCCAACTTTCCCGTCACGTTCGCAGAAGTTTGTTTTTTTCCGCAGAGTTGGTAAGGAATTTGTGCTTTTCGAACAGGTCGGTACCTCTGGACTGATTCGTTGCCGTCTGTGATTGTGCTTTCGCGGCTCTTGGAGCCGCGAAGGAAGGTTCCGTTTGATGAAGAATCACGGAGCGAAGAAGCGGCGACAGCAGCAAACGACAGCATTTGTGTATAACTCATGCACTGCCACAATTGCGACCGCACTTGTTCTTGAATCTTACGTAAGAAATGGGTTTTCAAAAGGCGTACGTCGCATTTGAAATGTTCATAAAAATAACCGCGAATTGTTTCCGACATTTTATTTATTACATTTCCCACTTTTTAACGACCTTACTGATAAAGTTGCAAACAGGTTTTGGGGTTTCGCATTGATCGTTGAGGGATGGATAAAATTTATTGTTCAAAAATCTGTAGATTGCAAGTATCTCGATTCTTTTTCGGTGTCTTCGGAGGAATGATAAAAAGTAACAATGTGGCAATATACAAAATACTTTTTATGAACAGAGCGAGATAATGTTAGTCCCTACGCTTATTTGACTGATTTTTGAAATTTTGCGGGAATATCCGAAAGCTGAAATTCAAAATCTGAATCCGAATTCTGACGACGGCATTCGGTGGCTGATCTAACGAGAACAAGTCCCGAAAACTTAAATGGAGCAGTCGATTTTGCTCTGCCACATTGAAATATAAATTTGCAGTCGAATTACACCTTCGTCAAACGCGGCGAATAAAAGTAGATTTTGCGGACCTTGCTGAGACAATTTCGGGAGCGAAAAGTAAGAAGTTCGCGTAACTATTCGCCCGTGCCGTGCGATTTGAGTAATCTAATATTTCCCGAGGAAAACTTCGATGGGATAACCTCAAGATGGGAAATTCGCCGCAGGGGGCGACCCCAAAAGTTTAAAACGTCTCCGTCGAAAGCAAAGGGGAAAAAAAAAAAAAAAATGTTTCGGATGAAACAAATCTCCTCGAACAAGAAACATCACGTAAATATTTAAAAGTTGTCATTTAAGCAAACGCTGAGGAAAAAGTGGAGTGATGCGAACGCCCCCTCAGGGGTCGAAAACCTATATAGAGAGAGAGGGTCGTGGCAGAAGAAGGTAAGAGCCTTCGATGAAAGGAAAATATGAAGGAAAACTCACTTCCTTAACGTGAATTGGAAAATAAAATCGATCCAGAGAAAAAAAAAAAAACAAAAAAAAAAAAGTTTTCCAATGCAAAAGTTTTTCCCGCAGTTCTCAGTGTAATTTCGAAGCGGAGCGGTGCCAAAGTTTTCGCGCCCCTTCAAAATAAATGTCAAATTTTAGTTTTTTACGCACCCCTTTCTCTCCTGCAGGTATTACAACCTCTCAATCTCGTACTTTATCGCTCTGATGTGCACTTCATTTTCACAAATTCGCCACGATATAAATTTCCCGAAGGAGCTGCTGCGTCTTCGGCGGAAGGCGGTCCCCGCCAGTCAAAAATCCAAATTTTCAGTCGGAAATTAATGACGAGGCCGTTGTTTTGTGAGACACAAGGAACGCAGGAGCCTTTTTTTTTTTTTCGGTTCCAAACAAATTGAGACGTCAGGAAGGCGTAGCGGTTTGCCGCGGTCAGTCCGACAGTTTTTAGAATACCTGCGATTCGTGGCAGGGAGAGGGCGGAATGCGGGACGGGAAAGGGAGAGAGCGCCGCCGATGCTTCCTTTGGAAAAACGGATCTGCGACGCGGGCGGAGGAGTGCGCGTGCCGCTGTCGGCCCAGGGTGCGGAGCCAGGGGGTGTTGGAAATTGAGGTTAAGTCATGTAAGTGAGACATTCGATATGTTCCGTACGCGAAAGTCTCCGTTCGAGAGTAATTGAGTTATTCCGAAAGGGAGGTTATTTCGAACCTGCGTCTCGCGGCTCCGCCACGCAGTGGATGTCGCTGCATTTTCCGGGACGGATTCCGCGTTAAGAGAAAGGCGGCGCCGATCGAGTCATTAACGGATGCAAAAATTCAAATTGTTGTAATTATTGCTTTTGTAAAAGAGAAAAAAAAAAAAAAAATTTCGCGTTTTGGGAACCTCGATTGATGCAATCTTGACACCGCAGCGATGGCTCCGTCCGGGAACGGGATTAATGCAGCGCGTGTGTCGGTGCCGATGCACGGGAAGAGTCTCCTAAACCGTTCGCCCCGAACGGCTCCAGCAGCCGAGCTCGCATTTTATAGCAGTCTCATTTCAATTATCCTCCGTCTCGGTCGTGGCGGTAGATTTGCGGTGGAGCAACGTTTCCCCCCCTATTCCCCCGAAATGCCGATGGGAGAAATCTCAGCGGAAAATGAAGAGTTTTGAGGCATTTTTCGCGAGCAAGATTAATACCATACTCAGCCATTTCATTTTATTTATATTGTTTGTCTTCAGAAGTTCTTTCGGGAATTTTAATATTTAAAATGCAATTTCTTCCTTCCGAATCTTAAGCGTTAAATCACGGAGTCTTCTTTTCCTCTACCTCCCTTGGTTCGACGTAAGGTTTCGGGGTGCGATTTCCGATTCGCCGGCTTTTTTTTTTTAGAGTGCGGGCAAGATCAGGGGAACGGCCGAAGCCTTTGCCGACAGCGAGCATTGGTATCAGAACGCGGTTTCTCCTTCGGCGCGCGCCTCCGCGATCCTTCCAGATGGGAGGTGGAGCAGCTCTCGCCTTCCGCCGCAGCATCCGAAACTCCTTCTGTCGCGACTCCAAATTTGCCAACCGCCTTAATTTTTATCACCTTCCTATTTAATTTCGCTTCTGGATGAAATTAAGTAAAAATTCCATCGTTTTGCCCTCCGCGATCTCGCCGGAGCCCGGCTTTTTGCACCGACGCTCTTGCGTCTCCGTAAGCGCTCTGTTTGCATCGCGGTCCGACGCTACAATCCCGCTGCTAAATTAATTAAAATTGATGGTGAAAAAAAAAAAAAAAAAAAAAAAGGCGTCGACACTTTAGGACAAAGCTCGGTCACGGACTCTTAAACGGATTTCAAAATGTGCTGAATCACATTTGAACCTAATAACCCGCGGGTTATTATTCATCATTCAAAACATCTTGTTCAATCTATTGACATTCTGGTGGCAGACTCTTCACATCCACATGGAAGGAAGCAGCGCAGAACCACTTTCGTCCCGACTGGTAACTCTTCAGATAACGAGATTTTTACGATTTAATAATTACGATATTTTCTGCTGGGAAAGCCGTCTTTTTAAGCCCGGACCTGCGTTAAAGGCTCTATTTTCCGATGCCTTTACCATGGAAATGATATTGATTTTACTACACTAACTTCCGTGCGTAAGTCGAAACTGACTCTGTATACGGCAAATTAAACCGGTTGTTTATGCTTGAATGTTTCAGCTTAGATTACGCAGTTCGGAAATGTCGCCGAGTACCTGCTAAGAATTATTTTTAGGTTCCAATTTGACCGAACGGCTACCTTTCGGTAAATCGCTTTTTAATTCGTTTAAGAATCGAACGTGAAATTGCAGGTTTGCAAAAAAGATTAATATTTAATTAGAGGAAGAAAAGGCAAAATGTGATTTACTGCTTCAGACTACGCAAATGGATAATTTCGGAATGGTCCGCCGACAAGTGAAATTAACATAAAACATTCGGTTTCTCCAACATGGGAACTTATTTATTTATTTTTTTTTTTTTTTTAATATCTGAAAACGTCTTTTTAAAATATGTACGGGCACGAGCGTATAAATTAGGATCCAACAGCAAGTAAAGGATCGCTTCGCAAGGGATCGCGAACGGCTAAAGATCGAAAATGTTATTCGTTAAGTCAAAATTTCTGTCGAGTTGACTTTTCAGTCTCCGAAGCCCGCTGCATTTGAACAATTAAATTCTTCCACTCCTGGAAAAAGGCTTTTCACCGGAAAATAAATCTTCCTGCTTAGACGCTATCGAGCGCGATAATAGACTCCTTCACACAGATGCGATCGGAATCTTCCGCCGTCCGCTGCAGGATCAATTCTTTGCAGTTCCGGACCCAGAATTTTGCCCGACAGGACGGGGACCGGTTGTTTCTAAATAATATTCGCGGTTCCCCGACAACCGAAATGACGTTTTGCGTTATTTATGTCGCCGATTCGCCGCGTGAAGAGTGTTTGTACATGATCCCGAGGAAGGAAATTTATAATTCCGGGGAGAAAAATTCAGGCACACGTTGGAAAAAAAAAAAAAGCAGAAAGTTAATATTTTACGATAAGGAAGTGAAAAAAAAAATAAAAAATTATTTTCAATCAGAAATCCAATCCGACAATGTACGCTGTTGGGAATTCGATTATTATTTGTCTTTTTTTTTTTTTCCCTCTGCGTTAATCAATGATCGTCCGTCAGCCGTGCTGCAGCGACTGGGACGAGCCCTGTAAATTTTAATTCCGAGTTCCTTTTGAGGTTTGCAAGTTGACGTTAAGACCGAGTGCCGCAATGAAATTTTCGAGGGTTTCAAATTACCCGCAGCGATTTTGCATTGCATTTTTTTTTTCCAATTTTGCAAGCGCAGGGGGGGGGGGAAGAGGGGAGGAAAGCTTTGCGTGCTGTCGGATGCCGGGAAAGGCTTCGAACTGCTGTATCCGCAGCCGTTCCTTGGTGCATTCGCCTGCGGCGCAATGGATTCTCTCACGTCGAAAAAAAAAAAAAAATTCGCATAACCTAACACGTAAAATCATTTGAATTCAGTTCTGTTGTATTCGCGTATTGATTTATGCAAATTACTTTTTATTTTATTTACCCGAAAAAAGGGTATTAGAGGAGTCCATCAACACAAGTTTGCTTTGATAGCGTTATTCATATTAGGAATGACATTACTTTTTGTGGGAACTGATCGGCAATAATAAAATTATCCGCTTATTTCTCTATGCTGTGTCGTTCGGCTTTCAATAAAAAGCTAAATTAGTACTTTATATCACTGTTTTTGGACGTACTATCATTTCGTGCGCTTTGTTCCCGAGCTTTATTTTTTTTTTTTTTCATTGAGATTTCCATTAGACGGGAAATTATTCAAAGATCCAACGTTTGATGTGTAACGTAAATAATATTATAATGTAAGTTATGAGATCCTGTCAAAAATATAAGTAATGGATAACTTAAAAGTAGAAACTTTTGCAATTTTTTTTTTTTCAATATATTTATATACATTTTTCTTTGTATGAATTTATATCCAGTGGTCTGCCGTATTTATGGGAGAGGCTTCGTAATCAATCATGCGGCCCTTTTTATGAATACTTTTTTCCAATTCTGCAGGGCATTACATATGAAAATTATGTCGCTCCCGGTTTTATGGGATGTCGGTGCACAATTTTGCGAAAAGGGAAAAAATATTTTGCCCCCGGGGTAGCAATGCTCCGACTCAAATATATTAAAAACCATGTACTTATTTGTTTAATGTTACATTAGTTGATGCATAGTCGTGAAATCCCATTCATTAAAATTCCATTTAGACTTATCCTGGAACATTTTCTCCGAGCACCCGAAAATCTTTAAAATTGTTCTCACTTTTTAAAATATCGACGTCCCTTTTCATACATCGCAAAACAGGAGAATGCAACAAGCACGTGAGATTTTCCTTTTTCCCGTTTTTCCCCGGGTTTTTCTCCCTGAAAATGCTTACGCGAGATTCTACCGGTCCGAAGGATATTTCGGTGATGTTTTTTTCAGCAGAATATAAATCTTGCTCCTTAAACCTTCCTTTCCATTTTACTTTACCAACCGGTTTTGATTTCCGAATACCTTTGTGCCTTGCCATTTTGATTTTTCTCCCTTTCCGCGATTTCGTCTTTTTATATAATTCATTTAGGAGTGTTTCCTCTCGGTTTTCTCGGGCAGAGGTCGAAAGAGGAATTAATACTCATTTATGTTCACACAGGAAATCGCCGTCTGCGGTGCTTCGGTTAAAAGGAGATGCCATTCAGCTGCAGAAACTGTGATCGAAAGGAAAAACACGTGAAGGCTTCGCGAAAATTGTGAAAAGTGACGAGCCAAACGGGGATAAATCACGGTGTTAGCTATCGGATGATGAATCGCATTTAGAACTTTCATACGATGTTTACGACAGCATCTGGGCTGCGGTATCCCGGGACACACTTATAGTGCTTGCGCCTGGGGCTTTGTGTTCGCAAGCGATATCCTCCGGACCACAGTGGAACAGTATGCAAATGCGCGAGATACGCGAAAAGTGCGGAGGTGTCACAGTCTAAGAAAGTGGCGGCGGAGAAGGGCGACGACAGGCTGCCAGATACCAAAATGATCGCTGCGAAAAGTTTAGCCGCGAATGTCGTTCTTCTGATATTTTCCACCCAAGGTAGGATACATGTTTGATTAACCTGGTTTCAGTGTGCATCGAAGAATGTTCGCAAATGCGTATCATTCGAATTGTTTAAACTTTTCAAAAGTAACCCGGGGTCGAACCTCAACAGGCGGCATTTCAACATGTAGAGTGTAATCCTCGCGAACGCTTGATCGACGTGCATTGATAAATGCAGGAATTAAATTTTTGGCCATTAAAAAGAAAATAAAAGCGCCTACAGCAATATCATTTTTCTTTTTTATTTGTATACGCAACCTGTGAGGAGTGCGTTTTTCTTTTCCTGGCCGTCCATTTGTCCATATTATGAGAAATGTGTCCCGCTAGTTTTCCAATGTGTTATTATACTACTCGTTATCTGTAGCCATGCAAGCGTCAAATTTACCGTCTGTGAAGTGCCACCTATGGATGCAAAAAAAAAAAAAAAAATTTCTTATTTCCCCAGGAGATTGTACTGCAGTACATTTCAAGTCTATTATTTTAAATTATGTACATTACTTAAACTTAATTTCCTTTTATAAAACTTATTGTGTGCAAATTTTTCTTATCATATTTGGTTTTTTTTAAGGTTATGTTCCAAACTTCTGTAAAAAATGTTCATGCTCGGACTGGGGATAAAAAAAAATAAACGGGAACAATTACTTTTAACATTAACCCTTTCTCCTGTTGTGTTTTAAGTCCTTAAAATGATATCAATTCTTTTACTTTGAAATTTCATATTGAAAGAGATTTATGCGAAAATCGATTTGTATTTTTAAACTGAATCACGTCGAAATTTTTCCGATAAAAGTAATGCATATTTTCCATTAAAAAAAAAAAAAAAATACGTGTTTATATTTATAATTGCATGGATAGCTGTTGCAGCATGAATCGTCGAAAAATGTTAATATTTACAGGTTCGTTGCAACTTTTTTGATTTCCATTGAGTGACTCAGTTTTCAAAGGGAATCTTTTTGTGTGCAGTAAATCGCTGGATGTTGGGATCGAGGGGGGGGGGCACTGGGCATCATCGAAATTGAATTTTTTTTTTTTCCTGTCGGGATGGGGGGACTATTTGCGGTTCTGCGGAGGTGCACGCGAAAAACTGCGCGCTGACGGAAACGTTTCCCACGGTGGCTTGCGAGCCTTCGCCTGACGCACCGCACGGACAGTTCTTTGTCTCCAGACAATCAAACGGTTGCCCGGGTACGGCAACAGCGGCATCTGCTGTGACGGCATCAAACGGTTTTCCAAATGGAAATCCCGAGGTGGCTCGATCGCATGTCCAACTTCAGTTTCCCGGCTTAAATCCGGCAAGTTTTTCGGACCGATCGCGTCCACGCCCGTTTTCAAGCTAATTGAATTCATTTTTAAATCCGTTCGAACGCGATTGTCCATTCTCTGAGGTTAAGCACACGAAGCGGAAAGACTGGAAAAAGTTCCAAAAGTTTTCCGCCGTCACTCTTCCCGGCTCTTTTGGCAGATCATCCAGCTCGTTGCATCTCGTGCCGAAAGTATTTTCCCGAAAATCTCGACAGAGTCATTTGACCTCCCACGGTTTTCAAACGTTCGCGCAGCATTACATTGTGAGCTTTTCGCCATCCATTCAATGATCGTTCCGAAGAAGGTCGTCCTCGGCAACGGCAAACCGCATGTAAAATGGTGGCCCGAGGAACAGCATTTTCATAACTTTGGATGAGTCTCTTCCCTGTTCGTCGGAGGGGCTCACGATCTGATGAATCGCGACAGGAAGCTAACTGCGCGGAACCGAAAAAAGCGTCTATTTGCGTCCCGCAAGGGAAGACGAAATTCAACCAACGTCTCAAAGCTAACAAATCCAAAAGCCTTTGCATCAAACGCAATGATCAAACGAAGTTAAAACAAGAGTTTTAATGCTGTTACATAAATTTTGGGATCTTTCGTCATCTTTGAGAGACCGCAGAATCACTGGGTGTTATCGATTTCGAGCTTTGCGGAAGATGAACGATTGACTAAGCAACATCCGCGAGGGCTTAATCCGACCGAAGACGAGGAAAAGCGCTCGGAAAAAAAGGAGGGAAAAATCTCGTTCAATCAAAACTTGGCAAGATTAGGTATTTGAAGGATTAAAAAGTTCCTCGGGAAATCCCTGTAAAAATGAAAAAATGCAAAAAGAAAAGTCACGTCGTCACCCCGCCATGCCTTTCTCACTTATATCCGATGTGTTACAAAGGAGGAGGTGACTGGGTTGAGGGTTTTCGAAAATTTTCCATTCCGGGGGAGAATCCAACCGAGGGTTTTTCTTTCGGGGAAACTCCTAATCTTGGGGAAATTCATCGAAAATTTTGAATGCCGAAGACGCTCAACTTCGGTGTAAATGAAATTAAAAAGTGGTGTAAATTCAGTTTCCTGCGGTGACAGCGCTGTGGGAATCCCGCAGATATACCCATTTACATAAATTTTATCTTGGGAAAAAAAGAAAGGACGACTTCTTAGGGACGCGGCAGATTAATTACGTCTGCATAACGTAAAATTAAGCGTTCGCCAATCGCTCGACGTAGACTGCGGCGAATCGAGGGAACCTGACTTTCTGCAGGCGAAGCCGAGCGCTTCCCGTCCGAGCAAATAAACGGAATCATTGACCGTCATCCGCGAGCAAACAAACAGAACGTGGAAGGAGGCCGCGAACGGGGAACCTCTAAAGGATCCCGCGTGGATAGACGCACGTCAAATAAAAATGTTGTAACTTCAGCGGTGCGAAGAAATCGGAAGAAGCGATTTTTTTTCGGGAAAAGATCAAAGTGACAGGCGTCAGCAGGAAACGCGTCGGGGGACGGGGGAGGCGTCCGCGAATACTTTTCCATTCCCTTTTCGCTGCGGGTTCGTCAGCGGCAAGTGGCCGGTCGAAAATCCTGTCCCTTTCCCGGAGGGGGGGGGGAGGGCAGGGGGATGGAAATGAAAGCGAATTCCGAATTCGGGATGCACCCTGCGAGCTAAAGAGAAGAAAAAAGAATTAATTGAAAAGCGCAATTGAAGCTTTTGCATGCGGGGAAGCTGAAATTTAATCAAATTTCAATTAGCTCCTTCGGCCGGATAGCTCTACAGCCTCGGCTTTTATGAAAACCCAGGACTCTTTTTGAGAAATTGGAAAAACCTCCCCGCGAGTTTTTATGAGAATTTTCCCCAAAAACTACCGTCAGAAAGCCGGGGAAAGTCTTCCTCCCGTTCACCTAACCAATTTTTATCCATAATTCATAGGGAAACGTGAAGGACAAGGCAAATCGTTGGGCATTTCTGTCCGTTTTCCCATATGTTTAAAAATTGCAGGGAGTTCGCGTTATGCGAATGCCGGACCGCGTGTAATGCGCATTTAATTGTGTAGCTTGTATTATTAATTTTATAATTGGCATTATTTTCCCCGTTATTACACCATGAAGTGGATCATTTTCTGCCCTTTTGCTCCAATCGGTTCGCGAACGCGGAGAAATGGATCATTACGGTGTTGGCCCACAATTAAAATTTTATGATTCCGAGGAGGAAGACGGGGGAAATTATTCCTTTAAATAAAGTGTAAAAAATTTCCAATGGCGGAGTGAGATATCTCGGTTTGTTTTTGGGGTACGTTTCGATGGCACCCAACGTTCCCTGCCCGAAAGATGGAACGTGCACGGAGCCAACGCTCGAAGAGGAAGTACCAAATCATAATAATTATATGGTACTTCGAAAAAATAATTGTATTCATCTCGAAACCGGTTAAATAAGTTGTAAATTGTTATCTTCTACGAATGCAACGTTACCCATTGTCTGCGCTGCCATCACGACCGTCGAAGACCGTCGATCGGCACCGCGAAAGTCCCCTTTACCGTGGACGGCGGAGGTTGAAAATCCTCTCCCGGTTCCGCCGGCGCGCGCCCCTCCGGGACGTCCCGCGGGACCGAAAGCGTCCCGGAAAGCGGGTGCAACGCGGGAGCGCTGGAAGGATCGCTCGATATCGACCGAGTCCGCCGGTGATTACCGTAATAAAGATGGGTAGCCAAGCGTCACGGTTTGCATTCAGTCACCGGAAAAGGAAGCAATGGTTCAAAAATTCGGATGTAACAAGCGCACGGTGCTTGTCGGAGGAGGCGAGCGTTCCGGTTCCGTTTGGCGAACTTTTGAAGTGCCCCTCGCGGGGTCACCCGGCCGCCCTCCCGAAGATCGAAGAGCGGTGACTCCGACGCGTCGCTTGCGTGCCATCCGCTGCCGCTGCGGGGAGGAAAATCCAAAGCAACAGGCTCAGTTCACGTGCGAAATATTCTCACGATCGCTCCCTAATCCTAGGAACCGTGCCAGAGCGTTCGGCGTTTTCCCGCTGACGGAGCAAAGCGCATCCACCGGAAGTCCTTCGCGTTCCCGCAGGTTTCCGGTGCCGGCGCTGCGTGCCCCGGGTTCCCGGTTCTAAGCCGATGGGATGCAATCGTCTTCCTGGCGAACCGCGTCTGGGGGATCCTCTTGACTTTTCGCAATTCTCCTGCCACCTCTCCCGGATGGGAAGAACGTCCGATTCAAGCATCAAATTCAATTGTGCGAAGTTTTAAACATTTTTTTTTTTTTCTTCGTTTTATAAATTCGATGTTATCAAAGGTCAATAATAACAATGCAGTTCAAATGCGTTGCATGATCCTATAATCCACTAACAGTTATTTGGCATTTATTATACGGAATAATCGAGAAGTTGTGTAACGGACATTAACATTCCATCTTCTTTACGTGTACCGGTCGTTGGGAAATTTTTCCTCATCCGAAATAAGCGAATCTTTGGACGTCGTCTAATTTTCCATCACATTTTCGCATCCGTGGAGAGGTTCCTCTCTCCCCAGATCTGCGAGAGTGCAAAACAAAAGGTTCCTCGGGTCTTTCGCGAATTTTCGCGTTTTGAAATGCCTCCTTTTCCATACAAATGCGTGCGAAATCCGCCCAACGCGAAAAACGTTACGTCCAAACCGATTCCTCTCGGTTGTTCGCCGTCGGTTTTTTTCTGCCCCCCCCCCCCCCGAGAAGCTGATCAGCGAAAAGTTTCTCGAGCATCGGAGGAACGGGAGTGAAGGCACTCCAGGTTCGTACCTTGGCCTTCCGAATCCCGGGTCATCGCCGTTGTCACGACAAAGCCGGCGAAGCATGAAGAGGACAATGAAATCGGTAAAGGTCCAATAAATCAATTTCATTGGTTAAAATACATAAAATAAAATTAAAAATGTTTCGAGTGTAAATAGTTCCTCGCAAACGATCGGGGGACCAACATTATGTATTTTAACGACATCGTGGAACCACGCTAATGAACCATTTTAACTCAATTAGGCCGCACTTTGTTCCGTCAGATCAATGCGAAATTAAGAGAGCGCACAGGAGATGGATTCGTCCCGGGAGGAAATGCATTGTGCCAAGGCGAAAGAAACGTTAATCAAGAAATGGAGTTTCTCGTGAAATCCCGGGAGAATCATCGAGACATTAGTTCGGCGTCCGCGTGAAATCCGTCGGGAAAGACAAATACCATTTTCCGGCTCGGCATCCAGGCTCCGGGAACGGGGATACTACGGGAGCGGACGCAACTTAAGCTGTCGGCGTCGGGTCCACGGTCCGCAAGGCGAAAAAAAGGTAAAGCCCGATCTCGATATCCCGCAAAACCCGAGGTTCATTAACGGATAAGTTGAGGTTCGCCTGATGCAAGGGGCAGCGTCCATTCAAACCGAACCGTCTGAACGACGGGAAGTGTTTGCGTTTGAAATTAGCGACCGTTTATTAAACAGAAATGTCTTTCATTTAGGTTCCGGACTTGCATTTGCTCGTACCTGGCCGTGATACCTCCCCCCCCCCCCGCCCCGAAACCTCCGTCTCGACGCTCGGTGCCCGCGTCTCTCGGCGGCATCGGACGCGAGAGAGGTTGCCCTTCGAGGCAACCACCCGAACGTGGAAAACCTTTTCCCGAGGCACTCATCCATCCATCGCACGTCTTCCCATTTTCCCCATCCCGAATATGAAGTTCTGCTAAATGGAGTTATCGAAAAATGCTTACGGAAAGAAATGGTTAAAAAGAGATAAAAAGGAGGAGGGAAAGCCGTGGGGGCCGAACCAGAAAAGGTTCATCACGGCTTGTTTCGCTGTATCGGAGACGAGACTCACATTTTAATGAAAGGGATCACTTTTGGAGCCGGGAATGGGGGGGGGGAGGGGGGGGGAAAAAGGCTGCGAGATTTACTTCGCTTCTTCCCGCTACTTAGCAACAAAGCTTCCATTGAAGATAAGGAAGGCTGCGGCCCGGCCTGACGATCCGCGCTCTGCAGGAATGATGATTCCGTTGCCCCGAAGGCGGGATGCGTCGGATGCTGCGGGGGAAAAACTCGAATTTCCGCGTTTCTTCCCTCGTCGGATCTCGCATTTCGGGATCGGCCGCGTTGATCTTCGGCCGATCGATTTCCCTCTTCGGGAAAATGCAATTCGCGGCTTCGCGTTCGTCTTCGAGTGCGGCATTTGCCGAAGATTTCCCCGGTCGCCCCGCGCCGGGGGCCTTTTGAGAAACCGGGAGGGTCGTCCATCCCCCCGGCGGGGGTTCGGCGGGCTCCTGCCTTCGGCGAAGCCCTTGCCGGGACTTCCGATTCGCGGATTTAACGTCGCGGAATGAGCTTCATGATTCGCTGCTCTTTCCCGTTTTAATTGGCCAACGCGCCGAGTTCAATTTTTATTGTGGCCCCGTGACTCGAGGAATCGATATCGACCGATTCGAGCTTAATCGACTAATCGAATTAGATAAAAAAGGAAAATGGTTTCCAGATAAACGATGGAATTATCTAATTTATTTCTGATGCACAAGAAGAAAAGGAAACTCGATACAGTTCACATATTAATTAAGAGAAGATACGATTTTCGTGTTCGCTTTTTTTTTTTATTATCTTTTTTCCCTTTCTGTGTACAAACACCGTGATTACAATGGTGCAATTCAAATTACAATCTTCGATGCCGTAACCAAAAGTCACGTCTCGGTTCTTTTTGCTACCATCTCCTCGGCCGAATAAGCTCGGTCTTCGCGATCCCTCGCCGCGCGGGCAACGCCCGGAAGAAAGAGAGCCGGACGGGCCCGTATCGCGCGTGGAGGGCCTCGACCGCAAATTCTTCGATTTCCGTTCTTCGAGGCCCGGCCCCTTCCGTCGCGGGCAGTGGACCTTAGGAAAACTGCTAAAATTCGCCTTGGCACCGCGGTTCCAGCGATCAAATCCAATTTATGAAATCACTCGAGCTGCTCTATCATGGAGCGACCCGTTTCTTCACGCTGCCGTGGCTCTCGATGGAATTCTTTTCCAAATGCCGGGGGTGCTTGACTCCGATTTCGATTATTCAGCCGCTCGGCAATTACTTCTTCCCAAGGAACGACGGCTCCGGGATCCCTGCCTTTCTGCCGGCGAACCCTTCGGGAGGCCCTTTCCTCGAGACGAGAATCTTTTCTCCTCTCCTAACCCGGAAGCTGTTTCTCCTCGCTTTAAGACGAGCCTCCCCAAAAGGATCGACTCCGGGAGGCTCCGGAGCAAGAATCCCGGACCGTGACAGAGGCGGGAGTGCATTTAGCCGGGGTCGCGCCCATCGGATTTGTCCGAT
This sequence comes from Ricinus marginatus, assembly GCA_028565995.1. NCBI lineage: Eukaryota > Metazoa > Arthropoda > Insecta > Psocodea > Ricinidae > Ricinus > Ricinus marginatus. The sequence goes on from JAOWBB010006745.1 coordinate 16,261, forward strand.
CGAGCGGCGGACAGGGGTCAGGCTCGGATTTTGTATTTTTCGTACAAAAGGAGCTCGAATTTTTTTATCTGAAAACCATTTTCTTTGGCGCGGGGATCTCTTTGGGTTTTCCCTCGGGACGGACATTTTCCGGCCTTAAACCGTTAGAAGCCCCAAGTTGGTCCTCTTGCACCTCGCTCGAGGGGCCGAGCTGTAAAACGACCGCCACCCCGGCACGGCGACGCTGCAGGACAAAGGACGCAAAGAGTGCCGCGGAAGAATGGAAAAACTCATGATCTTCGGATTTAATTCCTTGCATGACGCCGTCATTCAGCCTCGCATTCATTTCCTTACGTTCGTGTCCGGGTGCCACAAATCCGGCTTTTGTGCTCGGGACATTAATTTCCGATCCTTTTTTTATTTTTCTTTTTCCTTTTTGTGCCGATTTCCTGCGAAGAAACCATCGGATCTGGAAGTCTGGGGGTAGGATCAACCGCCGCGAGATGGATTTCGCGGATGTCGGTGAAGGACCGGAGCGACGCCTCAGCGTCCGGACTCTGCAGCGTCGTCCTTCTCGTGCCCCGGAACGAGGCGGTTTCCGGGGGGTTCGGATACCCGCCGAAATGCAACGCACGCACACGCACACACTTGCAAAGCACACATTTTGGGTGGCTTCGTCTTTTACTGACCGTTGCCAATGTATAATAACCGATATTTTTCTACATTGGCGTATACGTGACCGATTCTCTCATTAAATTAACAATTAGTGCATGATGCTCACCCTTCGTGCTCTCATTGCCGGTCTCGATGTTTTCATTTCTTTTGGGAACGTTCCTCGTTCGAATCCTGACGGAATTTATCCTTTGAACCCCCGATTCCCGGTGCGCTCCCCGGTCGCCCCTCAAATTTGAAAATCCTCGGCCTTTTACGAGTCCCACACCGGGATAATTTGAGAACTTTACCTCGTCACTGAGCGCGTCCACGCTTTCCCGGTGCTTTTCCGCGGATCGGGGGCTCTTGCCACCTCCCGGTCTGCGCGTCGAAAGGCCCGCCAAGATTTTCCACGGCAGAAACCCGAATGCGATCGCATGGTAATTACGAGCCGCGGCTCGGAAGTTTGGAATGGACGAAAACGCATTTAAAGCCTTCATTTTTTACGACCGAAATCTTTTTATCAATTAACTTTCCCTTACGTCGAGCGTTACCTTTTAGGGGTTTTCCCGGGGATTCCATTTTCCCGGCGAAAACATTAAATTAAGCACGTTTTACAGAAATAGCTTCCGCTAAAATGTCTAAAAGTTCGATATCGGGTCGACGGGGTTGAAATTATAAATCTGCGGCTGTGAATCACCGAAAAATATCCCGGTAAAGGGAGCTCGACCCTGCGCTCCCGGGGCCGAAATTTTCCGTTTTCGTTCGCTTAACTTCTGCGGGAACGCTGTCCGAGGAGACAGCATTTTGAAAAATGCTTCTCCGGACTCTCGCTGATTCCCTTTCCTTGTCCCGCGGACGGATTTTTTATATTTCTTCTCCTCTTGAAAAATTCCAGCATTAGTTCCCGCCGAACTTAAGATCGTCCCGCATCGAAGCGCCCTTCCTCCGGGGAAAAGGAGCGTCCTTTATTTCCCGGTCGGCGTGCAAGGCGAGCGGGAGCGACCTTTCGCGGCCGCGAGCTTCGGAGGCTTCGCCACGGGGGCGAAAGGGCGAAGGGCCTCCCAAATCCTTCCCGAATCAGTATTCCGCTCCTGTCGGCGACAAAGGGACCAGGTCGTAGAATTCAAGAAAAGGAATTTATTATCGGTAATTACGTTAGAATTAATAACAGTCCGTAAGACAGAAACATGTCCCGGATTTTGCGTCCGAGAGATCGTGTGTTCCAGCAATTCGACTCCCCGGCCCTGGATGTCGAGATGGGGCTCTTTGCCTCACGATGCCGTGCCCCGAACCTGCCCCGTGTCGAATGGATTTCCAAAGCTGATGGTTCCGCGACGCGGATTGTTTCCCGCCCTGCGGGTAACCGAGAGCCGTCCATCGCGATGGCGGCGTTCATCGTCGCTTTTTGAGTCGACCTGATTCGCGTGCGGCGTCGCCTGTGGAACTCGAAGCAGATTTGTCGGAAGTAAAAGTATTTCAAAAAAAAAAAAAAAAGAGCACATACACACACATATATATATATTCGCATATTAAAACCTCACGACTTGCGGTTTCAGACGATGAAACACCCTTCGCATGACTCTTTTATAAATGCAGACGAACCTGGATGACTCCAGAAACCGCAGGGCATCCACCGCGCGCTTGGAACTTTTGAAACGCCCCGGCGAACGTTACAATTTTCCCTGCAATATTGCGAAGTTATGGTAAGTCAAGTGACATTGTGAAATTTACTACTAATTTAAAATTAGGTGATTCACTGCTAAGAGGAGCGAATTAATCTTGCTTCACTAAAAGCCGATAGAATGCCTGGTAATTGAACGGAGTTTAACGACGGATTCTGGAGGAAATGTTCCTCTCCATGCTAAAAACTTCGGATGATTTCTCGCTGGAGCGTGATCAACGTGGGGAAACTGTCGATGTTCCAGCGGGATTCTTTATTTCTTTTTACGATTTCGCAAAATTACTAAATTCAAATTAAATTCGGATTTTTTCCTCCCCCACC
>JAOWBB010006746.1:0-18877 GCA_028565995.1 Ricinus marginatus
CGCCCCCCCCCCCCCCCCGCCCCCGACGACAGGAGCTGGAAACCAAATTTTCCAACCTCTGAGCTGGAATTTATAAATTTTTGCTTCTTTAAATCGTGCAGCACACAACTTGATTCCATTCGCCTTGGTCCTTTTCGTTTCAGGTTTTTCACTGCACAATGTACTCGAAAAAGAGACATTCGGTCCAGTCGAGACCTTTCATTTATCGTCTTTTTTTTTTTTTTTTACCAATTTGCCAGCTCAAAAATTCGTTCCCATCTCGAACTGCTGTCGGGAAAACCCGAACCTGCTTGAAGGTATCGCGAATCTTTAAACTTGTTTTTCGTCCGTGCCATTTAATTATCTCCCGGATGGGAAAAGCTGCCCCGGGAAGGAATTTTGCCGCCACTGCTGTCTCGCTCTTTACGTCAATCCCTAAAACTTCAGTTATAGTCGACCAGCAAAAGGCAATTATTTTTTACAGCATCTGCACAAATAGATTGGGAGGCGCTAAAAAATTTTATGCCTAAGAACTATAATAAATTAAAATATTAAAAAAAATTATCTGAATATTAATAAATTTATAGTTTTATTAAAAATTTTTTAATAATAATGTCAAAGAAAAGAAAATGAAGTAATTAAGTTTTTCTGAGTACCATAATTTTATAGCCCACGTTAAAAGGTTAATTTAGAAAGATGGTTAAATAAAGGTGTTTGCCTGCTAATGCGGCTTGTGAACGGTCAAATCTTTCGTAATAACCTCTCGTACTTTAAAATCGTTTGGGAATTCACGTTAATATTCTTATTTGCGCCAAACGGTTCACAAGATTTGGATCTATGCACTGCCCCAATGAAAATTTTTAACAAGCGCTAATTGCGCACATCACTGAAAGGCAAAATCGCATTTGTTTATGAAGAATATTCGTGCCGTTTTATGATCTTTTTTACAGGTTTGCTCCGCTGTAGATCTGCTTTTGTACCGCGAGACATCTGCCACCAAAATCAGCTACAGAATTTTTTATGTTATGAGCTCCAAATTAAGTGAATTCCATTGCTTACATAACTGAGGTCTAAACCTTGATTAAAAAAATATTGCATTAACCCAAAATAACATAGTAAATTGTTTGAATCTGATATTCCGCGTAGCCATCCAGATATATTTGCGAAATTCCCGAAGTGAAGAATTCACATCCAGTAGGAACGCTCCCATCACGTAAGCCGTCATGTTGTCGCAAAAACGCATAAGTAAGAGAAGCGAACATTGTCAACAAGTGCGAGAGTTTATAAAATCCTTATAATAATTTTTAACTTTCAAATCGTCATTAGCTTTTGCCGAGGGAAAAGTTTTTAAATTTTTGTGACACGAGCAAAATCTCAATTTGGAAAAAGTTCTCTTCCGTCGAAATTTTTGTTTGAAATTTTTATTCCCCTGGTTAAAGGGGATGAACTTCGTTTCCAGAGCGGTTATTTCTCTTCGAAACATTCGAAATGGATAAATGATGAAAAAAATAATTTTTTTTTTTTTTTTAATTTTCCCGCAGCAGCGACACGCAGCCGGGCAATCCACGTAATGTGCTTCGTTAAAGCCGCCTTGATAAACAGCAACGTGACATATGCTTCGGAAAAGGTGCGGAATATTTTCCGAAAATTCTTCCATCCCCCGGGGGGAATACATTATTTAGGGAATTTGGAATACAAAGAAGAAACATTTTTTCGCTTTCTCTGCTTGACGGACGAAAACTGCTGAACAGTGTTCAGCCTCGGCGTTGCGCGATGGGATAAATTTCGGGAATGGAAGCTTTGGATTTATGTAACAGCCACTTCACATCGTTTCGCTATTTTATTCCCTAAAACGAAAACCCATTTCTTACTGCCTCCTTCAAATCGAATAATATCCTTTTTATCTTTCGGCTGCCGAAAGCTCGGCCACGTGTCCAGAAATAATACGGGTAAAAAGCCCGGCACGAAATTTAATAAGCTTTCGTAATTTAATAACGTCAAATTGCGGAAGAATGATAAAACAGCATTTACAACCGAAGGAGCTGTTGAAATGAGTCAACTTGCCTTGCAGTTCAAAAATCTGTCGTCCCGCTCTGGAAACAACAGTTGTTTACTGCTTTCCAAGAGCATTCAGATAGTTTCAAATGCCGAAGTTTCATGGCTTCGAGGATAAAGCAAACAGTTCGTAAAATCAATCGTTTTGATTTTTCAGTCACATGCCCATGAAAAGCCTTTATTGCCTTAAAAACAAATGTGTTTTGGGGGCAAACTTTATTGCATTATTTCTTAATTAGCGATTTTAACCGAAAGAGACTTGTAGCACGGGGGGGAGGGCCCCCCCCCCCGAAAAAAGGATAAAGGCTTGGTTTTAGTATTCAGTAGAAGTTATCTGGACATATTCATTTTCATAAAACTTCCACAAGATTATTTTATTATGAAAGGAGAGGACCATTGTTGTGGCGCCTTTTATCCCATTTATCCGGTTCCCTTTTTTTGTCCTTTCTGCCATTCTGCAAAGCACCTAATTATCAGGATTCCTTGATGGCATTCGGGCAGGAACGTGCCTTTTTTATCGGCTGCGAATGCAAATGGTAGAATTAACTCGCATATTGATCTGATACTTGAAGATTTTCTCGTAAGGTAAATTAGAACCTTTAGCGGAGTTAAATTTTGTAAAACCGTTCGCTCCCACGTTATGGTACGGATAAAAATAATCATCTCTACACTTAAAGCAAAGAACGTTTGAGCTCATCCCAGCCTCGTGAACTGGCACATCTTGGATTTTATTTTAGGACATTATTTATTTACTTGGATATTATTTTTACGGGGATCGCTGATAAAAAAAAAAAAAAAAAAAAAAAAATATAGGTTGACTTAATTTATCAAAAATTAAACTCGAGAATCAATTGGTTTGTAAATGACGCAAATCTACGTTAAGTTGCCGTAGACAATTGATTTCTGTTTATCTGTTACAATGCTCCGTGCATGTTACCGTAGATGAGAGAAAGGATATTGTGAACCTTGTACGAAATGAAATTTGTAAATAACTGAAAAAATCACGATGCCGAGTGGTTTATAAAATGTCAGCCGCCTTCGATGTTCCCAGCCTTACAAGTAATTGGGCATACATACATACATAGTTTTTCATTATTTCATTGCCTCAAAAATTAAATCACGAAGTGGTGCCGAAGTATTTGGAGATGCAGATAAAAACGGAAATTTTATAAATCTGGCGAGAGAGTTCAGAAAATCAAAAACCCATTATTAGGTGACCGACCAAATATATCGTCATATTACTTTATATTGCGGTATAAATAATTTTAAAATACCATTATCATTAAGGTAATAACTCAGATTGAATGGACGAAAATCGAAGCACATTCTTGCTCCTAATAAATGTTTTAAGCTTTCATTCATTGGACTGTAGGATAATTTACAGTGGATAAGAACAAAAACTATCGTGCTTCCGAATACTGTGGTCTCGTGTTGAAAAACCTTTATGCCGAAGAGCCATTGTTAAGTGAATAAGTGTAACGGGGACAAGCTTTGTCAAACCCTGTATTTTTTTTTTTTTTTTTTTTTATATTTCACAGCATATTAGAGCAAAAATAAAATCGGAGGCAACGACAGCGATATTTCTCGTTTATGAAACAGAGCCAGGAGACAAAAACTGCTCGCAAAGCCATAAATCTCACGATGTAAAATCTATCACGCAGAAGTATTTCAAGTTTCTGTCCGAAGCCATTTTTCTTTTTATCATTTGTGCACTTCATTTTTGAACAAAGAGCATAAAACTGAAGTTCCGTCTGCTTTTTACTCATCCATCCATTTTATCTTTTCCCGAAGGAGAACCGCAATTCTTGCTCGAAACCGAGATTTTTTTTCACATCATCCATAAAAAGTCCTAAATAAAGTATGCTTCAGGAAGACGAAACTTCGCCGAATCTAATTTTGAAATAAGCCTTTGATCGAAACAGACTTGCTGAAACAATTGTAAGCGAGGCTCTTTACCAGCTCTATTCTAATCTGCCGTTAGCCGGCGTGAAATAATTTCAAAAGATTCAAAAATCATAACTTTTCCATTAATATATTTGTCGCAGCTTTCGTTAATGTGGGAAATTTGATTCGAATGAAAATTCCCACTATACCGACTACATAACTACAGATCAGTTAAATTCGTTAGCAGTCCAAGTTCCTCAAGCGAGAAATCTAACGAAATTTAGAACATAGCATCTAAAAGCCTTTGCCATAAATTTAGTTCCTACATTAACCGCAAACAAATCCATTTCATGTATTTTAGGAAGGTCCAGATGAAATGACTCTGCTTTTAAACGCGACAAAGCATCCTCTCGATTAATAAGATTAATAAACGGTCAATGCTCAATTCAAATACTTAATGATCAGTTAATAAATTTCATCGAAGTAAAAAAGAACTGGTTCAAACAAGAAAAGGAAGAATGAACGATCGTTTTTTTGGAAAAAAGATTGAATGTTCGTTTTCTTTTATATAAAAACAAATGGTTAAAATCTTAAAAAATATCCTCTGAAGCCGTCGTAATTCTCCATCTACGTTATTAAGGCCCTTTGGACCGCTGGGAGAGAAAAGGCACTTTAAAGCAGATAAATCCGCCTGCGTGCATCGCTTAAGCCTGGAAGGTACAACTACCGTTTGACGAACGATTATTTTCACCATAAAACTACGTGATGAGCAATTAAAAGCAAATTCAAGCTACATGTATTTTTATCCACAAATCAAAGATGTTCTGGTGAGCAATGGGCCGCATCAGTGCAATGTAAAGACCTTACGAACGGCACTTTTTAAATGTTCACCGAACAAGTTGAACCGAGGGAACCTCAAGTGTTTTGGACCTGTAATAAAATATTTTTGACGTTCGGAAGGCACGGGCTCATTCCGACCGAGCCACGCTTAAAATCCGCGTAAAATTTTAAAATGTTTCGGGCTCGCAAAACGTTAGCGGGCAATATTCACATTAATTCTTAATTTCGCACGCTACAGAATACTTATTTCAAATTGTTCTCTGTATGAAAAATTTAATGGTATTTTTTGAAGACGTTCGTGATAGAAGATATTATTTATGAACCATTTACTGAAATTCAGAATATTCTGGATGAATATGGAATTTAATAAGCGATGGAGAGTGAAATCATAAAATATTCCAGGCTTCCTTGCCGGAATTTTATCTTTTTCTCAAAATTTTGAATCCTTGGGGCCACCAATTCATTTTCTGCACGCGCCGTGCAGATGATGTACTTTGAGGAAATCGAATCCTTCTCTCAATGCACAAACAATAAGCTTTGACTGCGGAATAAGCATAGGATGTTTTCAGGCAACGTAAATAAGGCAAACATTTTTTTTTTTTCTCAAAATAATCGCATACGAATATTATGCTAATTTACGCGAGACTTGATAAATTATTATTGGAACCCCAATTTGCCTTGAAATATAACATTATATTCTTGTTATCCGTACATTTTGTGGTTAATAATGGTAAAATTTTTATTTCGCAGTGCACTGGAGATTAATTCCAATGAAAACAAGGGAATTCTGGATTGTTTATTTTTAATGAAATTTTTATATCAAAACTAACTATTTTTTCGTTTAAAACAATTACGAAACTTTTTCATAATAAGATTTCAAGACATGCAGGCCAATCTATGAGGGCACGATTTTTTTTTTGTCTAACATTTTTTGACTAAACATATTTTATTTATGAAAAATTCATCCATTTATTCATTACCTATTTCATTGCTTAAAAGCCAAACTTTATCCGTATATATCATCTAATGCTAAACTTTAGGTGGTTTAAATAACATCATGTCGTAGTTATATTTTACGGCAGAAGACACCAAGGTTATCACTTGCTATCATAAAAGAAGTTAACAATGCATTAGGTACTAGTTTAATAAGTTGTTAAATTATTTCTAAATTATTGTGGCTTTTTATGACCGCTCTACCAATGCGGCCATTTTGGTTATTTTCAGAAAACGGCACTACTGGATAAATATATATAGGGTTAAAAACAAATGCCAGTATTATGTTAGCATTAAAATTGTGTGCACTATAAGAAAACTAATGCTTGTTGTGCTTTTTTGCAATTTTACACTACATTTCATATCGAAAGCCGTTCGCAACCTAATAAGCTTTAAAAACGAGTGTTTAATCTTGTAGTTTATAAAACTGGTTAATCTGTACTTTTGAAAAGCATGCTTTAGTCCATCGTCGCTCACTCGTATTCAGGGTAAATCCTGTTAGATTTTCGTGTTTCGAGAAGACTTCGCTTATAATTAATGTCAGTGATATATATTTGCAATAATAATGTATGTACCGTTACATACATATACTTAACACGAAGATTTTTTCGTTTTATTTCATGCCGAATTGACGTTAAAAAATATTCAGACATAATATTATTTTACTTTTCATAGATGACCCATTCATTAATTCTACAGATTTATTTTTTTATTATCAATTTCTTTAAATCTGCATCAGAAATGCATATAATTCGATTTCCTCACCAAATCAAAATGTGCAATTGTTAAAACCTTTATGAAGATAGGTGAACACTTCTCCAAACCCAGTGGTTACGGACTCCTTAATTTTTATTATTTTGCTTTTTGGGAAAAAGCTTATAAAGAACTAACTAACAAGTTTTTGTTATTTATATTTATAAAAGAGATTTTCAGCGATGAAAAACTAGTTACATCAAAGGCAAATCCACTGAAATGACAGTTAACAGAGCCCCTCGAAATTGTAAACTTTTTCAGAAAAAGACGAGAAAATTGTATCGCAATATCTTTTGATGTCAAAAACGCATTTAACACTGTTAGGTTTGAAACCTATAATAAACGCTCTCAACAATCTTCTGCCTACTTAGCTTTGTTATATCATTTGCTTTTGCTCAGAAAACAGGAAAGTTTTAAATGAATACAGCGACTCCGAAATAATGTACTTCAGCGCGGAAAAACCAGTACGACGGAGTTCAGTGCTGCGGTTCTCCTTTGAAATGTGCTCAGGATTACGGAAAAGATCGACGCTTGAAAATTAGAGACACTGACTTATATCTTGCCTTATTGTATTAGGTAAATATATCTTAATGCGGACGTAAGCCATAATAATAAACACTTGCAGATTGAACATTATAAATTTTTGTAAAAATGTCAGATATCTGAGAGTGATCAAGACAGGAATCAACGAGACAGAAAAACACGGGCAGTGTGTCACTTTCAAATCGACGCTCTTTTTAGGAATATGTCTGCACTGAATATGGAACGGACTTGAAGTATCCAGGTTAGAAAAAAAAATTAATTCTATATAAAGGTTTCACCAAGGCAATTGGGTATCGAGCATTAACCTGCTGAATTGGTTACATTAACAAGCAAAACTGTCTTTTAGAAAGAAGATGTTAGTTAAGAACAATTAGAGGCTGCGGAATAGTTCCCTAAGAGGCTATCTCTATAAAGAGAAATCATATTGTTATATGATTATTTCTTAGATAGTCCTTTCAGAGACCTCATATAATAAGAAATTATTATATATGAAGGGAGATCTCTCAGGAGACTTCTCTATAGATTAGAAATAATCTGAGAAGAAGAGAACATCTTTATGGAGAGGTTCTATTAAATATAATAGAATTCTTAGATACAAAATAATTCTCTAGAAAATGTCCGTTGTAAATTAATCGATTTATTGCATTAGAATGATTCTTCCATAAGTCATGAAAATAACACCTACTGAAAGTATTCGTACATCTAAAAAAAGGAAAAAAAAAAAAATAACCGACATGCTTGATTTATATTCCGGAAAAGGTCATAACTTATGATTATTCTAACCATGCTGAGGTTCTTTTAAAACTAATACAAGAAGAATGCATTAATTTTTTTTTTAATGAAAAGTGACAGCCGCAATGAAAGTAACATTAAAATTACCGAGTTAGATCGTATGTGTATGTATACATATAAATTTTACAGTAACATCAACAAATTTCGTTCACATTATACACTGAAAAATCAATTTAATTGCTAAGAAAGTTCACCGAATAAGGCAATGTTAAGATCGGGAATGGGTTCTTAATATTTTCATTTTCAACAATTTCCTCGAGCTATATGTAGGAAGTAGAAGAAAAAATGCCCCAGGATTGCATTAAAATGGTGATTTTTGTGCTCGTGATCTGTTTATTTAACTTTCGAAAGGCCTTTTAAGCTTGTTCGGTTAATTCTAAAAATTTCTTTGTTTACGTTCAACATATATGTTCTTTTATTCAATAGTTCCGTTATTACAATATCTCGCTGCTAAATGATTATTTGGCATACAGCGAATCTGACAGCATTTAAAAAAATATTTTCCTGTTTTTGATTATTTAAAGATAAAATTTAAATGAATATTCTTTATTTTTTTATTAAAAAAATTGTCTTCTAAACATTCATATTTTTAAGTGTAACGATTTTACCCGGGTGCTTATGAGCCAGTCATTTGGGACACGTGCATCCTCCTCTGTACGTGTTATATATCATTTACCAATCAAACTCGAAAAATACTCATTTATAGTTCGAGAAAACCGTGAAATTATTATTGACTTAAGTATTCAATGTTTTATCAGAGTAATATACTTCGTTTCATGAAGAAGAGTCTGTATTTTTGTTTTCTTTTTGGAAATTCGAGTTTCTAAAATAATTGTTTAAATGGCAAAATTGGATTTTAGCACAAATATATATTGTATTATATAGTCATAAAAAGGAAACAAGTAAGCTTATTTAAAAAACGAGATGGTGAAAAGAAACTGAATAAAATAACGAAATTAGAAGGCAAGAACATGGAAAAAGGTAGGGAGACCTTTGAAAACTCATTGGTTCCCTTTTTTCAAAAAGTAATAGATTATTTGAATGTAAAGAAAAATTTAAAGTAAAGGAACATGAAATGCAGGAAAACGAGACAAAAAAAGCAAGACTACGGAACGAAATAATCCTTTGTAAAAATAGCAAGAAAGGCAATAGGAAAAATGTATAAAAATTGGCAGAGCAAAGCTCCGTGAAGAAGAAATGGTAAAGTAAAATGCAGAGTAATCCTTCCAACTATATGAGAATCAAGGAATAATAAATTTCAATAGAGGATCACGCACTTCCTTTTCCAGAGATTAGCAAGTACAATCTGCCATTTATTTTACGTCAAAAATGAACGTAAAGTAAAAATTTATTCAAAGTAAGAACATATGAAAACAGAGAACAACAGCAAATGAGAGGATTCTTAAATGGAAAGTTTTTTTTTTTTTTATTTTTCACTTTTTACAGAATTGACTCCGTTCAAAATGCCTTTATGCACAGAATGTGAACACCTCCCTATCATATAAGCTACGATCCTGTATTACTTTTAATAAAAAAAATTTCCTTTCTTTTCCTTCAATACCGGCAAGGGAGATTTTCGACTTGAAAGTGCAACAGTAAATGCAAAATTGGATGAGAAAAATTTATGTCTTGTTCATGACGTTACGACGTTTCGAGCAAAAAAAAAAAGCAACGGCAATAAAGGACAAGATATACAACAGCAGATGTCATTCCATGTAGAAATGTTTGCAGTCAACATCATGAAGGAAAAAAACCCGAAGAACCGAGGTTATTGGGGAAAATTCGAAAAGATACAATCTACGTGTCTCCCGATGCGAACCTGCACTTTTCGCCGCAAACGGAAGCGTTGCGAACAACACCGAAAATGTTACATAACAGCGGGAATCGTGGGAAAGGCGGACCTCACAACCGGTGGCGGATTCAGGTACGACAAATATGATCGATTTGCGTCGGTCCAATCCAATCACCCGCCGATCAGGTCTCCCCCGATGGGAAGTCAGCGATCAGGCACATGCGGTCATATATAAGCGGAGTTTTCGCCAATGTCGATTCCAGGCAATTAAATTTCTGGCACGGGGAACCGACTTCCGGAATTGTTCCCGGCCAAAGGCCTCCACGGGAGCGATCGATCGCTCTCCGCGAAATCCTCCTCTCTCTCTCTCTCTCCTCCATTTTAATGCGCGTTCGGAAAAATGAAAACCGAGCAAAAAGTCGGTCTTCCTCCAGATAAATGTACAAGATGAAGACGGTCGTAAATCCCCGAAGGAAAGACCCCGTAACAAATGTTGGAGCAACCGGTCGAATTTCCCGAACGTTACTCCCCGCGAGTTGCCGCGGTTCGAGGCACGGATTCCGCTCGTCACGTGCCCGGCCGAGAGGGAACGCATCGGATCGACCTGCAGAAGGTATCAGCGTTAATCCGAACCAAAAACGCGTCATTTGCTTTCCAGTTTCATTATCCGCCGGACAAAGGGAGAAGCCGACGATCCATTTATCACTTTGCCCCTTTGTCTGGGGTGCAGCGGCCATCGCCGTAAATGCCGCGGTATTTTGCTTTCGGCCGTCGGCGTTTTTTCCGATTGCACTCTGCGGTCGGCTTCAATTTTTAAATTGGGCGCCGGCACGAGGGAAGTATCGATGGGTTTTAAAGCAATTGCTGTAGCTGGCTGCGGTTGATGGCGAGCGACCGGTTCGGCTACCTGAGCCGCACGCCGCTCGCAATAAAGTAATAAACAAAAAATTTATCGCACAAAACGAGCCTTTCCATTAATAAGCATTTAGCAAGATCTTATCGGGGCCATTTATACATGTTGCGATAAGGCAAATAAATCATCTTTTACGTAAAATTAACCGTTTTGTTAAGTTAATTTCGCATTCGTTTAAACGGGAATCCCGGGCGGATAATACCTGAATAACATTTTTGCAATCGCCCGAAATAATCGGAATGGCGATTTCCGAAGATCCTTTGAAAATTTTTTAAAAATTTTGAATTTTCTCAACTTCTTTGACTTTTACCGCATGGGTCACGCATCGGTCACAGGTCCTCTGTCAAAGGCCTCGGAAACGAAACAGATTCCGGAAGGAGCTGCAACTAAAGAAGCCTTCCGAGGCTTCCAAAGACGCAAACCTGATTCCTGAGAGGCATCTCAGCGTTAACCCATGCGGAGCCCCCTGCCTGGAGCAAAAGATTTCGGCGGATTGAAGAGGATCCTGCCAACGGGGTCGGCGGTGGTCACTTTTCGGAAAATTTTTTTTTTCCGGCTCCCCCGCGTCGGGAGTACCTGAATCTGCCGGGGAAAATGGAAAAATCTTGAGATGATCCGGATAAAGTTAGGCTTTCATAAAATTGCATTTTAAAGCTCTTAATAAATTATTTAAACTGTCGAAGGTGCGGGATTTTGAAAGCGAAAGGAAAATTGAGCGTGTTCTCCGCGACAATATGTACTGATGGGAAATTTAAGAAAATCGGAAAGGAGTCAGTTTTTGTGTTTTAACCGCACGCGACCAGCAGAAATTTTGCCTTCCATGCGATCCCGAAACCATTTTCTTAATCTCCAATTGAAATGTGATCCAATCATCCCTTGAACGCGAAGTTTCCATTGTGAAGAGCATCTCGGACCGGGGTAATTTTCTGACTTGTGCAGTTTTTTCTTCTATCTCGCTTATGAATAATGCTAATCGGACGTAATGAGATCCGGATCGCTCCTTTTCATCGCGAAGTAAATCTGCCATTAACGAATACTTTTTTTTGTAGTTCACCTATGTGACTTTCTACATTTTCACAGCTCCCAGAGACAGTTCTGCTGTCTTGGCAAAACGGAAAAAACAAAAAAATGGCGTCGTTAAAATTTTAAAAAATCTAAAACTTAAAAACTAATTCTAAAGTAAAAATATTCCCAATCCAATCCCTAATTTGAGCGGCATTCAAGTAGAATTCAATAATTATCGACTCTTTCGGGAGTTTCCATCGTTTTCCTCAACATGCTTTCACCATGTTCTCGCTGTTGGACGCTGAAATTTACCTTCGCTGACACGGCGACACCTCGCTCTGCCGAGTGTCAAGTTTCAGATCTCTGCGGGACGGAGGATATCTGGGATCGCACTGCTGTCCTCTGCAGAAGGCAGATCTCCTTGAGTTCTCGCACCTCGCTCGCTTTTGCTTGTCTTTTGCCTCTTCGTGTGCACTTATAAAGACTGCCCCGAAGGCTCGCTGCTAATTTTTGATATTCCCACATTTCGGTATGTGCCTCACCTTTTTCCTTCCTAAAAACTCCGAGGGATCCCTTTTGGCTCTTGTAAATCGGCAAAATGATTACCTCCTTGCGATTTTATGTGTGCTCCCGGTTTATTGCCCTCATCTTTAATCCCACGTTCTTTTGACATGTATCTTTTTCCCCGATGCCGGGCAAAAAATATGAGACTTTCCGACCTGATGGATAGTTAACCGCTGTCTCTTCCTTCCCTTCTGCCGATAAATGTATAAATCGTTTCTTTTGCTTTCTGGAAAATCTTGAAAATTGCTCATTATTTTGATTCCCCTAATGGTGCACCAGTGTTCATTTGAATAAAAGTCGAATAAATCGAGTTATAATTTTCTTTTTTTTTGCCTTTCCATCATCATCATTGATGTTTCGGATTTTTCTGCTGTGAATGTTAGTCTTGTAATATGTTTCGAATTCGATTGAATGATGTTTATGTTAGTTTGAGTATGTGGAATGTAACTGTTGTTGAAGTGAATAAATAAAATGAAAATTCGCGACGGGAGAGGGCATTTTGGAAATTGCCCCTGCTATGTTTTCGGTTCGTTTTAACGCTCCTGGACAACGTGTGTGGCAATTTATAGATATTTCATTTTCCAACTTATACGCTATCAGTCGAGCAATTAATGATGGAATTCACTTAAAAATTTATTTTTTTTTAAATTATATGTTTGTGTAACCGAAGAAATTATTCATGCAAGTAACGTTGACGTATGATATTTATCGCGTAATTTTAAAATAACCGAATGTGAGTTGTGGATAAAATGAATGTAAGTGTGCAAACATTGACTCGAGATATGGCCATGATTTATTTAATTGCATTGAACAATATCCAACACGGTTTTGGACTGACGGCATAATGGGAATATCAACGCCCTGTAAGACATGGAATATCTTTCATGCAAAGCGAAACCAATGGGAAAACCAGAGTAATTTATTTCGAGAGTTGGATACAGTATCGAAATGTTAACGGAAGGTTTTAAATAACAATCCATTTACACATCTAAATTATAGTCTTACCTAGAATTGACGCTGGGATAAGTGCTTATTCGCAGACTGAAGCTAAGAAACAATAAAATTAAAAATATTTTGCATTTTATGTTAAAAAGATTCTTTTCTTTCCATATTGTAATATATTAATATGCATGGAGAGACATTTTTCTCAGCTTTTTGAAAAATTTGAAAACTTTTCTCTACCCTAACATAATTAAATAATTTTTTCTGTATAATTCCGACAAGATATATATCTCTTTCTCTTTATTTCCGTGCTCAAAAATTCTTATTGTATGGAGTGATTCTTTTATGTTTAAATTATTATTTTTTACTTTAGCTGAATTTTTCTTTTTCCTTCTTAATATATACTCATATATCGACTAGAAAGACATACTTCGAGAAAAGTCTAAATTAATAGAATTCCAGAACAAGTTTGCCAATAGATTGTATATATATATATTGAATGTGAATATTTGCGTTGTAAATATTGTCTTTGAAGCAAGTTTTCTTCAAGGATAACAGAAAAAAATTTTTGTCTGACAAAGAGTTGCGACCGTTTCATCCACACGAGTTATTTTCAAATGGCGCAGAAGTTTTATTAAAAAGCTACGTTCCAGCAGAGAAAATGATCCTGACAAAATGTTCACATGTATCAATCAAGCGAATATCGCAACTTCCACCGATTCCGAACATTTCGTTTTAAAATTTTTTATTCAAAAATCAACAGCTCTTTCCTGATTTAGTTTCATTTTTAAACTAAATACA
Source organism: Ricinus marginatus (assembly GCA_028565995.1). Classification (NCBI taxonomy): domain Eukaryota; kingdom Metazoa; phylum Arthropoda; class Insecta; order Psocodea; family Ricinidae; genus Ricinus; species Ricinus marginatus. The sequence goes on from JAOWBB010006746.1 coordinate 13,857, forward strand.
TAAGTGTAAAAATCCAATATGCATATCTTGCTCAGCTTTGCCGCACGCTACTTTTTATTCTCGGCGTGGATTTGCCTCGGAGTTTTTTAGCGGCGGCACTGCACGGAAATTTTCCTTTCTCTGAACGTTGAAAGTATTCTTTTATCGTTTCCAATATTGAAACTTCAACCCAACGAATCGTCACAATCAACAAGAACATTTGATTCTCATAAAAGGGAAGGGTAAATAGAAAAAGTTAGAAAGTCGGTTTTTAACTAAAAAAATCTTTTCTCGTTTCCTTCCACTTAACAAAAATCAAAAATCATAAGATAACTTACATATGTATATATAAATGTCTTATGAAAATAATCAAACCAAGCAGAAAAACTAAAGAAAAATGACTGTATCAGACTAAATTTTTCAATAGTACAGGAAATGTAATTAAATCAAAATCTATATTCTGTTACAAGCCATTTACAAGATAATTTAATGTTATTATTCATAAGTCATTTTAATAAAATATAGAAACTTTTTTTTTGTGAGAATGTATAACAATCTAAACGAATGAATATCGAATTTATAAAACTGAATTTATTTACGTTATTGATAATAAATATGGAGATGCAGAAGATTGTATCGACTACATTTCAAATGGGTAAAAGCGTGAATCGAATTGAAATAAAGGGCGAAAACCATGAAGTCTAAAAGAACATATAAAATTTATTAAAAGTAACATTCACTGAGGCAAAAATCATCCGCGAATGGATGCAGAAGAGAAGAAATGTTCGGGAGACAGGCATTAGAAAATCCATATGCAATCTTGATACCTGAAGGTTTGCGAGGGAAAGCTGCAATGGTTGGATTGCCCCGGAAGAGAAAAGAATTACTTACATATTTGCTCCGCGAAAAATTTATTATCGGTATCCTCGGTTTTATTCCATCAGTTGCAAAGGTCCTCCTGGGTTTCAAAAGCTGACCAAAAAAAAAAGGCACAAAAATTGCCGGTTGAAGAGCAAAACAAAATTTCTGCAAGTGACCCAAAAGTAATTTATCGAACGGCAAAAGCAAAAACTTCGAATGACCGACGAATGCTGCTGCACAAATACGTGAAAAATTTCCAGAATCTTTTTGTCTCTCCATCATCATGGATTCTTCCGAGCACGGTAGCTAAATTGGAACAGCGGCAAACGATTGAAAAGTTTGACTGCAAAAATTTCGGATTAGAAATAATCTAAAGAAGAGAAGATCTTCATAGAGAGATTCTGTTTGTAACAGAGTACTTCTCTCTCAGGGAGTTCTCCTTTATTACAAGGAGAGATCTCCCCAAGAGGCTATCTCTACGAAGAGTAGTCATATTGCATATGGTACAGCTCTTCCGCTGCGGGTCTTCATAAATTGCCCTTAAGATGCAGATCCATAAAAGTTTAGCCTTAGCATACATCCCGGCGTCGGATCAACGTGCAATCTTATCGAGATTGTTAACTGAGGCTCGACATATCCGAGCGGTGACACGCAGCAATCGGCAAAGCACACTTGAATGATGGAGGCAATAAAAATTATGCTGGATGTAAAACAATTTTTACCGTCAGCGAAGGCTGCGAATCAAATGGGTCGTGAAAATGTACACAAAAATGTAGCCCTCAGAGACGGGGGTGCAAAAGTTTTTGAGTTTTAAATTTTGTATTTTTGATAAACGAAAAATCATAGCGAACAGCATCGTTTTAATCGATCATTGTCGAGTGCCGCGGCGCACCATTTAGCATGTGCTCCACCCGAAACGAAAACATTGAATATGCAACAATTTTTAACCGCCGCACATGCTGCTGAATAATTTTAATGTCAGCTTTAGACCGATCTCTTTTATGCAGATAATGCACTTGCCGCTGTTTATGCTGCTTGTAATTACGTGGCCAGTTCGCTTTGTCTGTTTACTCCCGCGGTCAGGTTTCAAGGCATTTCCTGCAGCTCGTGAGGGAAACCCGATCTTCTGGCTCCGTCGCTCGGAAGGTGAACTCGGCTGTCGGCTCGCTCTGCGATGTGCATTAATGCGAAGAGAATGTTGCGCTTATTGGTTGCGTCGCAACAAAGGTTTTTTATTACTTTCATCTTCGATCGTCGCTCTTGCATTTTATTTTGCACCTCCGCTCGCGAAAATGCCCGTCGCCTGACGGGTTACCGGGTCTTGGGAGAAAGCGATTACATGTATCCGCTTTAGGCCGCCGTGAAAATTTCTGTGGGCAAAATTAAAACGGAGCCAAAATCGTGAAAAATAAGAACCCGAGAATCTCCGGATAAGTTCAAAATTTGCAGGTAGATGAAAAAGAAAAAGGGAAGAAAAGTTTTCATTTGCCCGGGCGAAAAGGAATCCGGGTTCGGCTCCGTGTTGTTAAGCAAATAAGATTTTTAATCCACTTCTTGTGCTTAAATACTCAAAAACTTCGCTCCTCAAATCTCGAATTTCACATGTCATTTTTTTTTTAAAATTCAAAAAGGTCTGCAATATCGAAATGAAAAAACTTCAAAATCCGGTATTCACCTAGAGCCAAATCAAAATTTCTTATAAATTATTACACTTTATGTTTCCGAGTCTAATAATTTGATTCTGAACTTGTGCAATCAATGAGCAACGCACGAGAATGCTGGAATTATGAGGATATCGAGATCAAGACGTGCACTCCTGCAGCGAGAAGCACACGTTAAGTGCTGGAACAATTAATGCCAGCACGGAATGTATTCCGGTCGGTATCGCATTTTGAAAAATGATCTTTTTAGGTTAAGCATCTCAAGCCGATCAGCACTTTGCCAATTGGAAAAAATTAGAGGATTGCATGTAAAATGGCTCTAATTTATTTCGGTGAAAATTTCTTTTGATTTAACCTAAATTTACGCAGTTGTAAATAATGTTTTTAAGTCGATGTATTTTTTTTTTCATGCGAGGAGATAATAACAACCCAAATACCTATCAAATGTCCGGTCCGCGGTAGTTGCTCAGCCTGGATTTGCGGGGTGACGAATGCGAGTTCAAACGATTGATTATCTTTCCATTATGTTAATATGCAACCATTGTGACACTTCACCCCCTGATGAATTACGGTCCGTTTCGAATTTTGGATGGGACTTAATCTGGAGACAGGGTCCACCCCCCCCCCGCCCCCCAGCGACCGCGCACGAAGATTTTCATTGAATTTTCATTTTTGGGGGTACAATCGAAATTTCGAATGCGGGATTAAAATGTATCGTTTCGAAATCGGCGAAAAACAATCTAAATATTGGATTAATTTTGCGGAATATTCAGTTCCGGCCGTGATAAAGGATGTCCCACGCTTCTCTGCATTTCATTACATTTGAAACAAGCGGCCAATTTTTGTTAATGCCTCCTCCAATGTACCCGAATAAAGGCTGGATCAACATCAGGGAGCTTCGCTTATTTTCGAGTCTCGAATTCATGAAAGCGAGAAAAAAAAAAAAACCAGAATCGATGCTTTTCCATGCGAAATTCGAGGTGAAAACATAATTTTCGATTCGATTTTCGCATTTTCATTTTCGTACGATATTTATCTGTTAGGCAAACCTTAATTTTCACGGCCCTTGATTTGGATTTGCGATTTGTTTCAGTCGCGGTCCGAGTGCCGAATATTCAGACGTGATTCCAGATGAGACCGACCGAATTCGGTCGGGTTTAAGGTACGACATTTTGTGAATACCTTCGGCCCATTTAGCAGTTCATCCCCCGCTCCCACGCTGCGATCAGCGCCGGGAAGCGATAATAAGCAGTCGAACCTTAAATCTTTTCCCGATGGCCGTTGGCGGTATCGAAGTTTCATGCTTGCGAGAGGGACGGGTAAAATTTCGCGTGTCACGCGCGGACATTCGACAGCGGGCAATCGCGGATTTCGTACTTGGAATAACTTTTTATATGCGGCAGATAATTATTTGCCGCGGACGAAAAGGGCGTTCAGTTTGCAGCAGCGGGAGACGCAAGAAAAATACTCCCTCCGCAGTGGTTTCGGACGTAAAATGGGAAAAATTTTAAGAAGCAATCGTCTCCAGACATCTCCGACAGCGCAAACGGATTTCGGGTCCGTTTCTTTTATTTTGCGAAATTCCGATCAGCGTCGGTCCAGCAAATACAGACCTTAATTTGGGTTTATTGAGGAGCGGTTCAAATTATTACGGCGGAACTTATTTTTCCGAAATTCCGAGCCACAAATTCGAATGTCGACAGGGCTCCGAATTTAGTTGCAGAAAAGAGAATTTTTAACGGGCCTCCGCTTGCATTGGGATTTGGAGAAGTGAAAGCTTCGCTGACTTTGCACATTCGGACAATCATATTTATGTTTAAGTTTCAATTTTCAATCGCGGATTGAGGTAATCGGAAACCGCACTCCATCGGAAATGTAATGATGGTAAAAGAGATTTGAAAAAAAATTTTATCTACTCAAATTTTGGTTTGTACATTTACGTTATTTAAGACTTTCGACGCGCAGCAGGTAACGCTGCAGAAGCCCGCTCGAATCGACGTCCGCTGCCGGATTTAGGAAGCACGCGCAGAAGGCAAATTGTAAAAATAAAAAAAAAAAAAAAAAAAGTCACTTTTGCGCCGAGAATTCCACAGTCAAAATATGCAAATCCGAAGTCTGAAACGACTGTAATTACATTTAACCCGAGATGGGGCATGTTCGACTCATATTGTTCGGAACGAGCCGGCTCTCATATGGGGAAGGCCTCCCAGGTTCATTAAGGTTGCAATACGTGGCCATAATAACAATTCCAAATTATCCGGCTTTAAAATATCACGCAATAAACAAATACCCAAACCGGAGAGGCAAACGGTTCAGGTTCGTCTCGTATGCAACGTAAGCAGCGTTTTGTGCTGCCCGTTTAAGCAGGGGCCCGGGCCTTGGAAAACCGCGGCACTTTTCGCTCTTTGGCGGAAAATTTCGCGATTCGAGCGCGACGTCGGCGCCCGAGGAATTTCTGCCCAACGCAAATTTATCCATTCTTGATCGAATCATTCGCTCTCTCAAAATTCCCACCCCCCC